>CAJVPM010000147.1:0-22857 GCA_910592325.1 Scutellospora calospora | reverse complement strand
ATTATCTATAATTCTTTTTTTAATATTTTTGCATTTTAAAAAAGCAAATCAGAGCTGAATGAATGCAAAAACGCAGGCAAATTTGCCTGCCTCAGCCTACAATCTAAGGAATAAAGGATGAGGTTGTAGATCTAGCAATACAAACAAAAGATATAGTATTTGAAGATATAAAAACTGCTCTACTTGGAACTTTATAAAAGGAAATTAACAATTCAAAAGAGTACTAGAAAAAGCAACTAGAATATGCTATAGTGAATTATAAGGAGCCTTATGAACTTCACATGAAGACAGTTTATAGGTATCTAATGAAAACACCTGTAAGAAAACAGGAGAATTCAGAGCAAAAATAGTTGCTATCTCTCTCTTAGAAGAAACAAAAGATGAATATATCAAGTTTATAAAGAGAATACTATATAAAAGTAATCATATTAGTGAAATTACAGAATATTTTGAGAACTAAAACAGTTAGATAATTATCTAATTTAACTGTTTTAAAGGCCTAAATATCTTGAAAGAAAAACTCAAGAAAAAAGAGATTGAATAGTACAATTTAATTTTTGATGATTACAAAATATAAAGAGAGAGTAAAAGTATACTAGATAAATCAGTAGTGATAAGCTTATTGAAACTAAAAGGAAAGCAGACTGTACAAGAGACAAAACAAAACTCAGCTTCGAAAGAAAAGCTAACTATTTAGTCAGTAAAAGTAATAGAAAAAAAAACTAAAGAAATAACAAAAGTAAACTCAATCACAGTATAGGACCTTCCAAAGTAGATAAAAAAAGTACATATTTTTAAATCTATATGTTACCTTAGAAGAGTTAGTTATATTAAAATAATTAGAGAAGTTTATAGAAAAATATATGTAGAAGTCAAATTTGTATCAAATATAATATTCATAGAAGACCTTCAAGATACTCTTTCCTGAGTAATTGTTTATTAAGAATTACTCTAAGAAAAAATAATATAGAGCTTCTTAAGACTTGAAGTAGATTTTCTAGTAAAATCTTAGATCTTCCTAAAGAAGCAAATGAAGTAGTTCTGTGGAGACAAGTAAGATAAACAGAAGCTAGAGCTTTACATATATTTAGAAATACTAACAATAATAACAAAAGAAGTACAACAGTCTATTTTGCTAATAAAAAAAATCTGTTAAATAGCTCAAGGTTCTTGGTATACTACACGTAACTCTGGTTATACTGACACTCTTTAGCAATAAAAAAATTGTTAATATATCTCTATGTTGGATTAACAAGTATCTCTTTTTATACTGACATCATATAGATAATAGGTAAATATGTCAGTTTAGCAAGCACCTTAGTTTTTATTAGCTATAATTTATTTTTAATAAGAGTTACTGTATAAAAAAAAAACCTGCAAAATTTATCTAACGCTAATAGTTTTTTGCAGCAATCATACATTTCAACCTTGCTACTAACTATTTTGGTTAAAACTAGTTGCAAATTCAAGAAATAAAACCGATTAAAAATAAACCAAATTCAACCAAGAAGTTTGTTCGAAGCATCTTTTTGATATGTTTATCACGATCACAAATTTTTTTTAAAGTTGCGCAGATTGAAATTTATCATTCAAAAAAGGTTTTTTTTTTGATAAGGTAGATACTAAAAATAACTACATACAAGAATTAAATCGCAAATAAAAAAAATAGCTGCGAAGGGTAAATTGTATCTGCAACTAATTCTCCTGTCTCAGAAATCTGATATTTTTATATTTCTACATGCATAATATATGCTGGTCATTGAACTACTTGCCAATACTACACAGACAAACTTGATAGCATAACTAGCAGCATTCGTAAAAAAAAAAAAAGTATTAATTTTTGGTTAATTCCACTTTAGCTAATCTCTAAAATTAGCATTATATAAACTGGTAATAATGTCATGAGAAAAAACCCGTATATTAATCAGATTTAAGATTTTGGGTTCAATTTATTCTTTAGTACTACAATAAAACTATACACTTCATAATTATTAGTATTATAGCTGATTAAGGGTGCTTGAGAGTAGCCTTTATTAAAAACAGTAAAAATATAACTTGGCATTGTTTGAATAATTTGATAATAATGATAATAATATAAATATATATATTTAGAATGTTTATTTGCTTTGCACTGAATTTAAAACAAATTAGATTTTATAAAACATTATTTAATATAACAGTATTTGCTTATTATACCTACGATTTAATTTATTTATACTTACTAATTCTGATTTATTTATTCTTTAACAAAAAAATGAATTCAAGTTTGTTTGCTTTGAATTTTTTTTTGTTAAATAAGCAAGCTCTTTTCGCATCCATTTAAGTTCAGCAAAAACTTTAATATCAATTTTAAAATTTGATTCAAGCTGTTCAATATAATCCAATACTGAGTCTATTCCAGTAATAGCTTGAGTTGGTATAATAGAGGTTTGCTTTTTTGGTTCTTCTTCTTCAGATTCATTTTCTTGCATTTCTTCTATAACCTCTTCGATTGTAGGCATTTCACCTGTTGCATAGTTATTATCAATTTTAATAAACTCTTGTATAGAAATGTTTAAATATTTAGGATTTTTAGGATTTTTTAAATCTTAAAATTGTGAAATAAGGTTTTCTAATTCAGTTTCCTCATTATCATTATTTATTTTAGCTGAAACTTCTGTATTCAAATATTTATCAATTTCTATTAAAGGAATAATACCAGTTTTTTGCCATAAATGAATAATTGTATTTTCAGAAACATTATTCCATGCTTGTACAACAAACTGAATTGCATCATAAATTGTAACAGGATCTGGAAGTTCATTAGTTAGATTTGTTTCATCAAATACAGCAATTCGGTTTTGTAATAATAGCTTATGATAGTAACACTAAATTATATAAATATTATTAATTAAAAATTTTAAAAAAATTTTATTAATACGTAATGATAATGCTAACCTTAAATGAGTAGATAATTCCAGTGTTACATAGTTGTAACCATGCTGTAGTATTTTTTGGAAGAAAAACTACTTTAATATTACTTAAATTTAAACCTTCAATAGAATGTGCTGAACAATTATCTACAAGTAAAAGAATTTTTCAATGAGCAAGATGCATATGATTATCTAATTGAATTAACTAGTTTTGAAAAATCGAAATTTGCATCTAGGCCTTTTTGTTCCAATAATATTTAACAGGTAAAGATGATTTTTTTATTCCTCTTATTGCATGTAGATTTTCAAATTTATAGATAAAAACTAGAAGCAACTTATCACCAACTGTATTACATGTTAACATTATTGTAACCTGGTTTTTTGGCTTTTTAATACCTGCAATATGACCATGAGTAAGTGATTTTGAAGGTTCTAAGAGCCAATAAAGTGCTGTCTCATCGCAATTATAAACATCTACAAAATCATAATTTACTATATCATTTTGTAAAGATAGACGAAATTCTGGCAATTTTTCAACTGGAGCACTTGCAGCCTCATCACTTTGTGTAGTATAAACTATATGATATCATTTTTTAAAGCCTTGTAACCACCCATTAGAAGTAGCAAAATTTTGAATATCTAAAGTATTTGCAATTTGTTTTGCCTTTTCTTGTAAGATTAAACCTGTTATAGTTATATAGTTTTCTAATGCAAGATCAAACTAACATGCAAGAATTTCTTCTAATTGTGGATGATCAGGTAATCTGTTTCATTTTTGTTATGCAGTAATACTTTCTTCATTCAAATTAAGCCAATAAGATGACTTTGCAAGAATATCTGTTACTGTTGACTGACCAATTTCAAATTTTTTGGCTAATTCTTGATGTGTAAAATTTGGATTATTTTGTGCTAATTGGCATAATTCTTTTTTTTGCTTGCCACTTAATATTTTTTGAAGTTTTTTTAATACTGTTTTTTTAGCATTATTTTTGCATTTAGCAGAGATAATTTCATTATCAGACATATTGTTACTAGCAAAACTAATTTTATTTTTTCGTATATTTATATATTATTTTTTATTATTAATCTTATAAAACTTTTTTTATTCTTTAATAAATATTTATACTTTTTATCCTATTAGAGTTAAATAGTAATGATATAATTACTTTATAAATTTAGTAAAATAGCTATGTATAAGGACTTTAAAACTGACTTTAATTGTACTAATCTTCTCTAATATAATTATTGACTAAATATAATAAATAAATTATATGAGAATATCTTATCAAATTAAAATTTGTATAAAATACAGGTAAAGGTATACCAGAAGTAACTTGTCAGATTGTGCAAGCCAAAATTTTAGTTTGAACAAATACTAGTACGTGTAATATAGTCAATTTAACTAAATCAGATATATAATTAATATCGTACGTATGAATAAGTATCAAGATAAATATAATTTATTGCGCAAGCCAAAATTCTAGTTTTAACAAGATTAATTTATTGCGCAAGCTGAAATTCTAAGTTTGAACAAGTACTGGTAGTATAGTAATAGTTAATTTAACCAAATCAGATATAGATTTAACATCGTATGAATAGGTATCAAGATAAGTATAATTTATTGTGCAAGCTAGAATTTTAGTTTAAAACCAAATTAAGTATTTAATTAATGTCGCATAAGCAGGTATATACGTATATTCAAAATAAGTATAATTTAATTAGTTTCTTGTTTTATAACTGATTATACTGTATAATTATTTAACAATATTCTATTGATAGATTAAATGAAAGAACAGCTATTATAGCGAGTATGAATAATATCTTTTCATATATAAGAAGAGAAATTTGTATCTAAACTTTCTTACGTTATGCTGAATCCTGCTATCTTGCATTTAATTATATAACAAATATAACAAAGATATAAATGAGATCTTTTACATTGTAACTTAATATAGGTTCTAAATCTGAAAATATATCGATATAGCATCAGATTTTAATTATTTTATTTCTAGTATAGTAACAAGTTTGTCACTATAACCAGCAAAAAAAATTAAATTAAATAATTTTTTGATGCTAAAATTGTCAGTATGTCGATATAGTTAATGTTTCTTATTGTTGTCAGTATAACTAGCAAAATTTTAAAATAGTAGTTTTTTTTTAAAAAAAAGTGTCGATATACCAATTGTCAGTTAAACTAGCTGTCAGTATAACTAGAGTTATATGTATTATAATGACAAACTGAAGTGGAACACAATAAGAAGCAATAATTCAGAAGATAAGGTGGCTACTGAAGTGAGTATAAAAGCATCAAGTATACTACAAAGAACAAGTTCAAAAAGCCTTAAGAAAAGAAAAGTTGAACAAAACCCAAGTGAAGAATGCTCTAAGTATATATATAAAGAGATAGAGCTGAAAGAAGATGAGTTAACAATACATGATAATTATACTAGATATTGTAGCTATAGAAATGAAAAAGAAAAGAAATCTGAAACAAACTTACTCTTAGATATAGAAGATTATTGCTTTGATTTTTTAGATCAAAGTAGTGCAAGCAAACTAAACAAATATAGAAGAAGAAGTAGAAAAAGGTAGCAGTTAGATATAAAAGAAAGATCAAGATATAGAAGTTGTAGTTTAAATATAAAAAAGATTCTAAAGAGATTGCTAGTACTTGCAGAAAAGGAAAAGCAGTTATTGAGAGCTAAATACAGATACAAGAGTTATAAAACTCCTGATCACTTCTAATTTGTCATACTAGTTGAATTACAGAAAGTCTAAATTTCTTAAGAAGGAAAACTTAGAAACTAGCAAAAGGTAAAGAAGATTAAAAACCAATATCAAATTAGTATTATAATGGGAAATAGCAATCAGATAAAAAGATTAGCAAATCAAGAATTAAACACAAACTTTAGGATACTTAGTATAGCAATATACAATATCAATAGGATAAAAGTAAAAATACAAAGTTAAAGCTACTAGCAGAATAGGCAAAAGAGCAAAAAATTAATATTTTAGGTATAAATGAGTTGAACATAAGTAAACAACAAAAAAAATTTGTTTTGAAGAATGAGTCTAGTTTTCTAAGCTTTTAGACTTCAGCAGAAGAGAATAAGGCAAAAGGCTCTAGAGTAGGACTACTAATAAGCAAAATATAAGAAAAGCATATTGGCAAAATATTGAGATACAGTAATTATTATATAGACATTTTGCTAGTTTTCAAACTGGTTAAAATACTAGTCATTATAGTATATATTCTACTTAATAACTAAGAAATTATGAAACTTTTTTAACAACATATCATTAGAAAGATCTGAGAATATAAGAGAAGAAACACTAAAGTCATTATAATGAGTAACTTTAATGATATTTGTTCTAATCTTTTGGATCAAAATAACAAAGAATCTAAAAGAAAACAAACACTTCTACTTTTAGCTTAGTTAGAAAGCTCTACTTTCAAAGATGTATTTAAAAAAATTTATTTATATAAAAAAGAATTCACATAATTAAATAGAAAATCAAGTATAAGAATAAACTATATCTGAGCTTTGAAAAACTTATTTCAGGGCTTAATAAAATGCAAAATTATAGAAGCAGATTGTATTACAGGCAGTAATTACAAGATTGTATCTGCTCAATTTATTACAGGCTTCAGCTAACACAATAGATTAGCAGCAAGTAACAAGAGAACAAAAGGAAAAAATATATCTATAATCTTGAAAAAGTGACTAGTAAAGAGTAGAAGCCTATAGAAGAAGTCTAAATAAAATACTAAAAAAGAACTATGCTACATATATTCAAGAACTGTCTATAGAAGAATTCTACAAAAGAAGTAGTCTTGATGAGCTGTGAGATACTATTTCAAACTGTATCTTAAAGAGTATATAAAAATATTACCAAAAAAGAAAGTATATATAAGATCTTTCCTTCTGAAAGCTAGCAATGATAGTACTAAAATTCTTAAAGATCTAAGGAGAATAGGCAAATTATGTCACTTATGTTTAGAAGAACAAGGAAAGTCTATTGAGATAGAAGCAAAAGAAAAATGATTAGGTATAATCAATAAAATTAATGAAAAATAGATCTAATAATAGAAGAACTAACAGAAGTAAAGTAGACTAAGGAAAAGGTTAAGAAACTCAAAACATAGTAGAAGATCATATACACTAAAGTGCAATATAAAAGAAAAAAAAAAAGACTTAAGTAGCAGAATTAAGATTAATAGAGTTAGAGTAGAGAATGAAACAGATTTTTTACTTCTTACAGAAGAGAAGGAAATTCAAGAAGAAATAAAAGCATACTTTATAAAGCAATTTCAAAAATGCAATATAGATACTAGAAAATGAACTAAAAGTAGAGCCAAGTATATAAGCCTATAGAGAAGTTTAACGAGAGTATATATGAATCTTTAGATAAGAAAATACTACTACAAGAATAGCAAGAAGTTCTTAGAGATGTTAAGTTCAAATTAGCTTCAGGCATATCAGGAATTAGCTACTCTATAGTTAAAAAAGTAGGTGATTTAGTACAAAAGATCTTCTTAATACTTGCAAAAAAATATATAAAAAAAGAAAATATTTCTATTAAATAGAAAATTAGTTAATTATATCTAATACTGAAGGAAGAGAATTAGAACTATAATTTATCAAATGTTAGACTAATTGTTCTTCTTGAACTATTCTAAAAAGTAGTAGTACAAGTAATAGACAAGAGATTAAACCAAATATTAGCAAAGTTTAATATTTTGAAAGGTTCAAATTATGTAAGTTTATCAAGCTATAATACAGATAGCTCTATTCATATAATGAATAATCTTATCAAAAAAATGGTTCTATATCAGAATTCTGACACACAAAATACCAACACACAAAATACTGATAACAAAATCCTGACATTCAAAATCCTAACAAATTAAAATTTAGACAAATCAAAATCCTGACATTCAAAATCTTGACAGAATTAAAATCCTGAAAAAACCAGCCAACTTTAAAACTAATTCTGGCTAACTTTGTCAGGATTTTGATCCTGTCAAGATTTTGAATGTCAAGATTTTGATTTGTCTAGATTTTAATTTGTTAGGATTTTGAATGTTAAGATTTTGTTGTCAGTATTTTGTGTATTAGGATTTTGTGTGTCAGAATTCTGATATAGAACCCAAAAAAATGTATAAAAAAAATAAAGAAATCTGAATACTTTTCAAAGATATAAAGAAAGCTTTTAATTCAGTTAGCCTAGTTATATTAGAAAAAGTACTTAAAAGAATCAAAATTCCTGCTAGTACAACAAAATTTTTGCTAAGTTTATTCGACACAAGAAAAATAAAAGTCATAACTAGATATAGACTAACTCAGAAGTTTTTAGCAGAAGATAGTCTAGATCAAAGTGAAGTAGTATCTATTGCTATAGCGTATTTTTTATGACCTATTACTCTGTATAATTTAAAGCAAAAGGAAACTAAAATATAAAATTAGTCTAGAATAGCTAGTAGACCTCAGTTTCAACAAAACACAAAAAAATAGTTGGAAGCAAAATGTTTTAGCATATGTTATGATATGATGTGAATTGCTAAATCAAAAAAAGAACTAGTAGAAATTATTGAAATAGCAAATAAATTCTATGAACAAAATAATATAAAAATTAATAAGAAAGGTTTGGTAATCTTAGTATAATAGTTAGGTTACCAGACCGTCATACAAAAGGTCTGGGGTTCAAATCCCACTGTCAATGAATTTGAATAATTACTCGGACCTTTGTACCTAACTTATGGTAAACTCTATCTATTTCTGGGGTTGTAACTCTGTAAGTTAAGTTGCACCAAGTCAATCGGACATTGGTAGTATAGTAGCAATTAATCACAGAATAATATGCACATACGAATAAATCTTGATAGGAAAAAATATTAGTGTGGTAGCAGTTAATCACAGGATAATATGCATATATGAATAATCTACAGGCAGGGGACCTGTATAGTAAAAATCCCGAGTTAGTAAAATAGTATAGCTTTCAACAGTCACACCAGCTTATGCTTAATTCAGAAAGGAAACTATTGTCAAAGATGCAGATCAAGTCAGGTGCGCATAAATCCGTTCTACAGAAAGGATCAGTAACACTAACCTGGCTTGGCAGCTAACTAGATTGAGAGGATCTGCCTTATGAAACATCCAAGAAGATAGACACAGAAAACTAGTGGAGAGCTATAGTAGGAACTGGGGTTGTATGAACATTAACAAGAATTCAATTCAGGTGAATCAGTGAAATGGGCACATGACCATGCTAGTAGGAATCGCTTCTAAGGTTAACTGGAGCTCTGTATGCTTACAATACGTTGGGCAATATGCATCTTGAGAGGACCTAAGTCATGCGGTAAATAGATCTCTGAGTAAGTTAGCTGGCTTAAGTAGTCAGATATAGAGGTGATGTTAGTTTGAATAGGGGGAAGAGTTAATGATCAGAGTATTTAAATAGGTAACTCACAGGCATGTTGCAGGTATGACAGTATAGTATAGAACCAACAGATGGTCGATCGTCTGTATAGCGGACTACTTAAATTAGATAATAACTAAAGTTATACATATGACTTATTGTACACTTATTATATAACTGTAAAACCTTAGGAGATTACTACTACAGTAACTCTGTAATAGCAAATTAATAAAATCCAATCGGCCAAGAAAGTAGCCTTAATTAACAAAAAAAAAAATAAAAATTAACAAGAAGAAATCAGAGTTACTAGTAATAAATCACAAGCAAATGTCTAGTAATAGTAGCTCAGATTTCTCTATTAAAGTTAGGAAAAACAAAGATACAGTATATACAAAATAAAGTACAGAAGCAATCAGACACCTAGGAGTCTAGATCTTAGAAAAAAAAATAGTGAATGCAATATAAAGATTATAACAAAGGAAGTTACAAAAATATGCAAAGAGATAAGATTCAAAAGAGCATCCATAAGTCAACTTATATACTTAAATAATAGTATATTATTACCATATATTGAGTATAGATTGCAAACTTTATTTTTATCTAAAACAAAATATAATTAGATACAAAGACCAGTTTGGTTACTGATAAAGAACAAACTTGAGCTTACAAAATCAGCAGCTAACAGTATATGTAGTCACAATAGACTTCTAGAGCTCAGATCGATATAGCAAAATTAGCTAGTATATTACTTTACAGAACTAACTCTATGTTTAAACTAAGATGATGAAATAGGCATTACAATAAAGCTCAAATTAAAAGATGTGCAATTAAAATACAAGTTCAAATTTAGTTTATTAGATAAGAGATACAAGTTCAGCATAAGCAAAATAAAGAATAATTTGATATACAACATTATTAGAAACATAAGAAAATTAGGATTTGAATTCTAGGAGATACTCAGAAACTCAAATAACTTAGAAATAGCAGACCCTGAAATAATTAATTTTCTTAAAAGCAAATTAGCTAAAGAATTTATAGAGAGCAAGAACTTTAACTTATTCACAGTAAATTAACTACTAAAAGAAGAAGACAAATACTTGCTCAAGTAACAACAAATTAAATTCTTAAAAAAAAGCAAAACAAAAGAATAGAAACCAAACTGGTTCAAAGATTTGGAGAAGAAAGTTATAAAAGTAAAGTTTCTAAGAGAAGTTCAAGTTTTTCTTGAAGTTCTACAAGGGTTGTAGAGATAGTTAGTTTTTTGTTAGTATCATTTGTATTTGTATCTGTAGTTAGACTTAGTTAAGTGTTGTCCTGTTCAATTTTTATCTAAGGATCTGATATTTTATCAAAGTAGTATTGTGTACAGAGTAGTCTTGCAGTATGTATGAGTTGTTGAGGAGTTGAAATTGGAAGTGTTAGGTTGAAATCTAAAATATCTTTTGGGTTGTCTAGTAATTTAGGTTTATTCGTAGGATTAGCTATCATAATGTCAGTATGGATTAGGAATCTTACTTTATATTTGAATGAAACTTCTTGTAAGAAGTCTTTTGCTGTACTATCATCTGAAATTGAGTAGGTATATTGAAAGATAGTCTTGATCTTTTTTGGATCTGATGGTAATATTAGCTTCTGTTTAAAAAAAACGTTAGGTATTTTATTGAAGGTATAATAGTTACGTAGCAATTCCACTACTTGTTGTAAAGTAAATTCGAATGGTTTGGATCAATTAGAAATACCGTGTAAGCATGAAATAACGTTCATGGATATTAATTTAAAAATTAAATCCCCCTAAAATAGCATATGTAGTCTCAAATTAATGCCCATGCGTGTCCCAAATTAACGTGTATCCTGATATAGCTAGTAATTATTTGCATAATTCAAAATATATTAATAATCAATAGAGCTATTATATAATAATGTAATAATAACAAGTCATAACAGATAGGCTGCTACTAGATAACTGAAGTATATTATAACAGTAATTTGGCAAATGAGTACGTACTGCAAAGCAGCATGTATAGTTAATCATTTGCCAAATTACTGTATTTGACAATTTGCTAATAATGGTCTTATCTAGCATAGAGATAGGCAATTGCATACATGGTAAGCAAAACATACAATTAATTCTTGCTAGCATTAAATTTTTTCATGATCATATGCAGGGTTGTAAAATTACTGTAATTTATAAATTTTTTAGTAAGTTAATTAAAAACTTGGTAATTTACCAGATAAGTTAACGAGTAATAACCCAATAGTTTGGAACTCAGTAGAATCCCAAAGGTTTTTACTAGATTTTACAAATGTTTCATAACAGTGATGTAACTTAAACAATTACTTTGTATAGAATCAAAGATCCAATTTAGTAAGGTATTTAGATAAAGTCCTAATTCCACCAATCCACTGAATATATTTAAAAAAACATTTTTAGAGACTATACTAGAGATGTAAACCAAACTATTTATGATAACCCAAACTATGTGACAATTAGTTTCACATAGTTTGACAATAAGTAAAAAGTTGCAAATACCTAGTGTGATACTAATTGTTACTAGTTTTGGCCATCCCAAATAGTTTGGTTTACATCTCTAGTACATACATATGTATAAGAGTAATTTTGCATCTATGATTAGTTGTCGAGGTTTGAGACTTCAAAAAAGAGATTGAGATTTGGAATTCAGTCTAAAATTATGATAAGTATCGATCTCAATCCCAAATTAGATAGAAATGTCATAACCAACATCCCTAGTCTACATTATATTCTTTAGGTATTAGTACTGGCCAATCTAAATCTTTAAACTAGCAAAATTAATCTTAACTCTACAGTAATTTGGTAATTTACACAGAGTTCTGGCAACTTATCTGGTAATTTACTGGTAATTTACCAATAGTAACTTACTATTTACAACTCTGATTATACAAGTTGGTCAGATAATGTACACCTTATATTCAATTCAGAAATAAATGCTACATATACTAGTATACAACTAGTTTATTTAGTATCATCCCATTTTCAACAATAGTTATTCAATTCTACTTGATAACAATTAATTATCCAATTAAACTCCCGTATTATAATAATACAGCAATAAAAATTCAAATTCAAATAAAAATTAAAAAAAAAAAAAAAAAAAAACAAAAAAAAAGATAAAAAACAAAAAAAAAATTGTCTAATGCCTTAGACTATTTATTTCACTGATTTATATAATAGGCTATCAATAAAAAAGATAAGTATAAATTTGTTTTAGAGGTTTTTTTTCTTTTACTAATTTAATGATCATTACCTCATCAATCATAAAGGTCCACCATATCTCCAGAATTATAAACGTCTATCATATCTTCGGGATCATAATTCATCATACTCTCAATATCATCACTATTAGGATTAGATTCACTATTTATATTCTGATTTGATAATTCATTATTTTCTTCTTTGAAAAAACTCACTTCATCCATATGGTCTATAACAATAGTTTGAAGACAGCTTGACATCTTGTCATCTTTACTGCTATCGAGGTTAAGTGTAAGCCTAGTGGCATCAAAAGACTTGGCCAAAAAATCTGGACCAATTTTCTTCCATGTTTCAAATACCTATTCACTAATCAATTTATATGATGCTTTCTTTCAGTTTCACTTTTTAGTAAGCTCAACTTGACCTTCGTCTATTCATTTTTCCTACCTTTGCATCATACCATTTTTAAAAGGTTTGTTTACTAAAACATCAGTTGGTTACAAAATGCAAGTTATTCCACTAGATATTTCCAAGATATCCAAGCCTTCCTAAACAAAAAAAAAAATCTTAATTTATAAAAAATTCTAATCAGTGTTGGTCTCCTATACAATATAGGTTCAATTAGTTTTGTTTTTTTAAAAAAAATTTTAATCATACCTTATTTAATGCTTTAACTACATCATCATGGACATGGCTACGATGACGATTAACAAAGATTATACCTTTATTCTTAAAGAACCTATTCAGTCTGGCTCGAATAACTCGTGGAATATAAGTAGAGATCATCAAATCTTTTATCATATTACACAAAGTGCTATTGTTACCACAATGTCTCATGGAAATCTACTCTTTGGTGTTTTTTTTAATTTGAAAATTATTGCAGGTAGAAGTTTTTCTTTGGATGCGATATAGCCTAAGACTACTGTAAATCGTAATTTATTGTTTCCTGTAGTTTTAATTAGCACTTTATGAACGCCTTCAAAATCGATTGTTATATTTCGAGGCATGTCAAACCACATTGAAGTTTCATTAAAAGAAATAATAAATTTTTTTTCAATATTCTTTGTTTTCTCGTGTGAAGTTTGAAGAAAGTTTTTGATAATTAAGGGTATATCTTCTGGAAGCTTTTATATGAGATATGTCTGAGTGTGTTCTACTAGCTTATGTCTTCACTTAAAACATTCAATCTACACACAAGAAAACTTTGCATCTTGAATATTTAGTGTCTTCTCTAACTCTTTTGCCTTTTTATGAATTATTGAAGTAGTAACTACTATCCTTTTTTCTCATTTTTCCCGAATATAATCTAATAATTCTTTTTCAACTTCATGATATTTAGCTTTTCAACCACGCCTAGCAAGAACCTGCACCTTATTAATATTTGAGTTTTAATCATTTTTGATAGCCTCAAGTTCCTTTTTTTGCTTTCTCTACTTCTAAACACATTTTCAATTAACTTTATGAAATAAGGATACTTTACGATTAGATATTTGTTCAGCATATAATATTACTTCAAGCTTAAATAAAATGGTATAGTCTCGTTTCTTTCCCATATTTGCAAGCAAAATTTGAACGTAAAACAAAAAAAAACAAAATCACTTACTTAAAATAGTACCGGAGTTGTTTTAATAGTAGGTTTGTGATGCAAAATTATTAAAAAATTAACCAGCGAGCTGTTGAAACCATGATAGTTCTAGAGCCAAAGTCCTGCTTCAGAAGGTTAATTTTTGCTGGTAGTTTCGTGGTACAAAAAAGGATCTTTCAAAAAAAAATTATCTAAGAACAACAAATTAACCAACAAGCCGTTGAAGCCATAATGGCCTCAGAGCCATTGTCCTGCTTAAGAAGGTTAATTGTTGTCTTAAAAACTGATACTGCAAAGTCTATCCATAATTTAAATGTTTTTTTATTATTCATTTTTTTTTTTTGTCTTTTTTTTTTTTTTTTTTTTTTTTTTTTTTTTAGCTCGTGAAAAAATATTATTGATGCTATCAATAAAAGTAATATTTTTTCTTTAGTTGAAATAAAAAAGGTAGGTGCATTAATATATTGTTTAATATCCATAGTATATAGAAGTTTGTACAATAAGAGAGAAAAAAAAAAATAAAAAAATTTTAGTATGATACGTACCTCAAAAAAAGTACTATACTTATATATAGTACAAAAATAAAAAAATACTGTAACTGGTTTAAAAAACAATGATTATTTAGAATACTGTCGCAATCTGCAGTCATCATAACTTTGCCATAACAAGTAGCTTGCCATAACTATAGAAAGTTACAGCTATGTAAAGATGTAATTAATATTAAAAATTTGGCACAAATATGTTATGTAGAAAATTTTTTTTATACGTAAATGTTATTTTATTTTTGTAAATTTGCACTACCTTATTGTTAATTTTATGCAAATAACAATATATGCACAATGAATTTTTAACACTGGATATAAGCTAGTTTGGGACTTTGTCATAAAATTCAAAAATAATACTTATGATATAAATTCTAGCAATTCTTTTACTATGTACATACCGGTAAGCACATTTGAGAAATATTACTATAGTTTTTAAAGACTATCAGGATATCACTCTTTAATAACAACCAGCTAAATATTATAGCATTTTAAAGTATATTTTAAAGTTTTTAAATGATTTTAACAACTAATAAAAATTATAAAGTTAAAACTTAGGCTATGCAGAGATTAGACCCGAGTAAGTAAGCTAAGTAGATGTAGGTGAGACAAACATACACCAAATTCATCCTAATTGAGACACTGTATATCATTACTTGATACACCATAACTAAGGATGAGCAAAGTAATTTATTAATAATAAGTAATATTACTAATGTTAAGCAAATTCTTATTTATTACTATCATATAATGATAACAGTATGAAATGATTAATTAAAGTTGAGATTAAATAAACATATAATTTTTTGTCGTTAAAAATAGAATTATCATAGAATGACTTATTATTACTTAATATTCAAAAAATTAGATAATGTTAAGTAATATTAAATAAGAATACATAATAAAGTTGCCCATCTCTAATTATAACATCTTAAAAACACTGAATTATCACAATAATCTTTTAATTCTTTAATAAAATTTCTACATTTCGTCAAGAATAAGTTTAAACTTTAAACTAGAGGTGGGTTTTATATGTGCATATTATTTCGTTTTATACCATTTCTCTATAAATATTTTACATAAGTTTCATTCTGCTATTCAAAAAGATTCTCAAAACTGCTATTTACCTAATGAAATAGGACATGCTAATAGAATACTTTAAAGAATTGGAGTTGAAAAGAATTACTACCAGACATTTACTCAGAATAAAAAATCAGTGGATATGAATAATTCTGATAGAATAATTATGCTTGGTTACTATTATAAGCACGGAATTAATGTTGAAAATGATGAATATAAGATATTTCACATGTTATAAAAAAATCTGCAAAATTGAATAGTTCTAATAAAATGTTTCAAGTTTGTTTTTACTATTATTATGAGATAGAAAAATATCAGGCATTTGAGCATTACTTAAATTCACTAAAATTCTATCATAATTAGTGTAGAAATTAATTATGATAAATTTTGAAAAGTAAACGATTTTTTTTAATTTTGTCTATAATATTTTTTTTTTTATTTTTTAAAAAAAATCGTTCATACAATTTCAATTATCAGGAAGTAAGTAATAAGAATGTTCTTAATCTATATTATAATTCAAGTTTAAAATATTTTATCTGTTTTAACTGTTATTACTATAATTTAGCTTGCGAATATAAAAGATGTTTTATTTTTAAATACTTATTTACAATTAATTACCTAATACCCTTCAAATAATACGTGATTATAAAGATGATTTATTAACATTAATAATAAATTGTGAATAAACTTGGAATATATCTTTGTAACTCTAAATTTATTTTGATTACAATCACTGAAATTACTTATTCCGGTAATATTATTTATAATAGCAACCTTTTCAAAATATTAGACACTTAGTGCTTATTCTCCAATTCCCTCTCAATAACACGAGGTTATTTATTCAAAAGTATCACCTATATTAGTAGAATTTTGATACCTTATGTTCATCCCTGATTCTAATTTTATATTTTTTATAACAGTAACCAATATCAAATATTCTGCTAATATGACTCATGTCATAACTGGTCCCAAGTGCTAGTATCTTAACTTTAGTGACACTTCTGATCTACCTAACTGGGTGATGATTTTTTAGACAGGTCCAATCTCTAGTTTGGCATTTGTGTGTAAAAGTTTAAATATAATGTAATGATGTTTTTTATTATATGAGTAGTTAGTAGATCAGGATTTTGTCTAATCCTAATCCCAAACTTGCTGTAAATAGTTTAAGCTATCTGCTATGTATATCAATAGTTATGGTATTATTATTATTGCTATAACTTTCTATATTACTTACTATACATAGTTATGTGTATCACTAATTAGCATGCTAGGTACGTAGCATCACCATTAAGGCATATGCGCATTATTTTAAAAAAGGTTAAATCTGAAAAATTGTCTTTGTTTTGAACTAATGCACATGCATATACTTAAATTAACGCGCAGGTTGATAAATTAACGTACAGGTAGGCATTATTTCACGCTTACACAGTCAGTATCTGACTCTACTATTTAGTTAGTAGTAGGTCAAAGGCAGAGGTTCTTTTGGTAGAAGTAGGTCAAAGTATGTTGATAGGATTTTTGTTAAGCTGTAATAGTCTGCTAATTTGTTTCGGTAGTAAGTGAGATATTTAAATGCTCTAGGATCAGTTAGAGGAAAAAACTTCTTGAGTTCTTTTTTGAGTTGTATAGAGTTATCTGGTGCTTGAGGTAAAGAAATAAAATACGTTTCAAGTAGAGTATTGAAATTGAAGATAGTGTATAAGATATTAGTAATTGCTTTAGTTTGTGATCTCTTTACTATAGGTAGTTCAAAGGGAAGTATTTCAAGAATTTCTTTGTCAATTGATTCTGGTTTTTCAAGTAGAATCTTGCAAAGAGAAATATGGAATTGATAGATTGCATCGAGTATGGTTTTTGGGTTTTCAAGAGGGGTTGCCTTGATAAAATTCCTGCAATACTTGAGTATTTGGAATGTTTAATGCAGATTAAGAGGTCTAAAGTTAAGATTTGATAAGTAGTCAGTTATAAGTTTCTGTTAGAGTTTGGTTTGTATTTGGTCTCAAGTTTCCTTGTTAGTGAGTGTAATATTGTTTTTGGATTTATAAGATTTGATTGCATTTTGAAGCAAGGCATTGAATTCAATTTGGTATGCAGGCATAATATTTTTCTTGTTCGTGAAGATTTTAAAGAATGCTGAATCTCTGTAATCGAATTTAAGTAGAATTGCTTTAGGGATATTGTAGTTTGTAGGTACTGTATTTAGTTTGTATAAAAGAAATTCGGAGAGGTCTGTAAGATTAGTGAGTTTATTGATGATTTTGTCTTTTGTTCAGATCTTTTCATCGAAAGGGATTTGGATTTTGTCTTCTCTTTTGGTTGATATTTGTAAGGTACAGTTTGATTCAAAGTCTTCTCTTATTTCTTCTTCAAAAATCATCATATCTAGATTAGTGTTTTGTTTGAGTGTCTGGCTATAAGAAAGTTGTGGTTGTTTTGGTAGTTGAGTATTGGTATTGTGGTTGTTGGTTATGAGTTCTTCAGTTATCATATTGTTAGTATTGTTGCTATAGAAGCTAGTTAGATATTCTGCATGTAGCTGAGTTTGTTGTGAGGAAGTTTGTTAATCGTCTATTCCTAGTTGCCTGTTTGGGTTGTTGATCATGTTGTAATTTCTTTTGGTTGTTGTGTTTGTATTGTAATGACTATTTTCAGTTGTTGTTATTGTTGTACTATATGCACGTGACATGTTGTTGTGTTTTGAAGGGGGTAAACTATTTTGCCTACTTTTTGTTATTTGAGATGTATTTCAAGAAATTGAGTTTTCAAAGTGTCATTTTTTAGAGTAGTTGTTTTGGTTGTTTTGGTTGTTGTTAGTATTTTCTATCGCACTCTTATTATTTGTCAATAAAATATGTGCAGGTTGATTAGAAATTTTAGATAGCTTCTTTGTATAGTTGGGTTTTGCCTGGTCCTTAAAGAACAGGCTTGTATCATTGTAAGGACTTTTTCTTTTGATAGATTTGTTAGTTTGAATTTTATTAGACAGTGTTGTATTGGTATAAAGTCTTATAATTTGTTATATCTAAAATATTAGTTAGTTATTTAGTTAATAGGAGTAGTATATGAGCAATTGTTGTTTTTCTTTTTTCTAATTTTTGTGTTTCAGTGATCATTAGAAAGAGTTTTTTTATATAAGATGATATAATAATAATTAGAGAAGATGATTATTCTTCTTCAAATAGTTCTTCAAATAATTTTTTAAATAATTCTTCAAATGAATCTTTAAGTAATTTGCAAGAAAGTTGTGATCCTGTAAACTTTATTCTACCAGAAATCGATTCTAAAATTTTTGAACTACTATTTAATATTGATAACAATCATTCAAATAATTAGATTATTTTATAGATAATGAAATATCAATAATATTACAATATTCCTAATACTAGTATAGAATCATTAATTAAATTTCTTTAGTATTTACTTTTGTATTCTAAAATTGATGAAGCTAATAGGCTACTAACTTCTATGCATACTGTGAAATCATCTTTAGGAATTTTAACCAAATATAGAAAGTATACTATATATCTGAAGTATTATAAGCTCTATGATTTATTAGTAATTAAAGAACATATTCAAGATAATAAGCCAGCAAGTATAAAATGTATAAATTTTGAATATTCCTATTATTGAAATAAATCTTAATGATCAGCATACAATGAACTATTAGCAGTAAAGCTAAAAATATTAGATGTATCTTATTACAACTATTAAAAATTTATCTAGTTAGAAATATAAAGCAATAGCTCTATATAATGTATTAGAGAACTAGCTTTGAGAATATGTTGCAGTATTTTATTAATAGAAATATCTTAAATAGAATTTTTTCTGATATATATGAAAGAAATATTTAGAAAAATTTTACTATAAATTTAGAAGATCCTATATTATTTTTTACAAATGATACATTTAATAGTCATATCAGCTTAGCAATTAATATAGATTAGTTTCAACTATTCAATTATACAGTTTACAGTACTAAGGTAATTTATGAAATATTAAATATAATTTACTAAGAGAAGAATGATTTAAACCAAATAATATATTAACTTTAGGTATTATTCCTGGTCTAAATGAACTAAGTAAATATCAAATCAATAATTATCTAGCTCCAATTGTTGACAAGTTAGTTGATTTTGCTTCTGGTATAGATTTATCAGCAATATTCAAATATAAAAAAGGACACAAAATTTATATCATATTGATTCTATTATCAAACAATATTCTAGCTACAAGAAAGATTTGTAGTCATACAAGTCATACAGTAAAATATTATCACTATATAAAATATGCAATATATAATAATTTATCTAAAAGAAGTCACTATAGTGATTTTGAAAATATAGATGAATAGTTTAATCTAGTAGACATAACAAAATATTTTGATGCAGTGAAAGAATAGTTAAATTGTACAAATAAATAGGAAAGAAATGATCATATATCTAAAACAGGAGTAAGATAGTCAGAATTATATTAGCTAAAATATTTTTATTTAGTTAAATTTATAGTTATTGACCTGATATATTATTTATTCTTAGATATCAGAAAATAGATAATGAAATAATATTTATTGAATAATAATAAACTTAGCAAAGAACAACTTAAAATTATTGAAAAGCATATATCAAGTACTAAAGTTTTAGCAAATATAAGTTATGTTCTATCAAAAATAGCACAAAGATCAGAAGAATTTAGCTGATTAACTGCAGATTAATAGAGAATTTTCTATCAAGTTTATACTATTTCTTGCATATGGGATATACTAAATCTTGAAAATAGAGAAAACTTCTTTAATTTTATTAATGCATATAATTCATTAATAAGTCAAATAGTCAAACAAAGTAACCTAGACAAAGTATATAGACGATTAATAAAAATAGCTAAATTAATTGAGGAGAATTATAGTCTAGAATTAATATCATCAAATATTCATCTTTCTCTTCATATTAGGCAATATTGTCTTGATTATAGTTCACTATATGCTTATTGGTGCTATTTATTTAAAAGGATAAATAGTCTATTAGTTTTTATCCAACAAGCAATTAGTCAATAGAACTAGAACTTATATATATTCTAATGAAAAATGCTCAGATAGAATATAGGATAAGTTTAGTTAATAATAAGGATATCAAATTACTACTAGACAAAGTTTTTTTACTTTTAAATAAAAAAGTACACCAAAGTTTAAAGATAACTGAAAATTTTGAAAGTAAAGATTTAATAGCATATATTGATATAGCAGATAAAATTAATACAAATATTATAACAGGATCAGAAAGATATCCTAGTGAGATGATAAAACTGATATATAAAAATGTACAACTTCCAGAAAATGTTTATCAAAATCTAAAAAATTATTATACAACTTTCTATGAATTAACATCACTATCAATTAATAAAGTTGCTACACAATATAGAAGATTAAAATTAGGATCAAAAATATATGGATCAAAGATTGCCTCTAGCTATATCAATTTTTCATATATCAGAGCAAAATTTATTGCTTATAAAGGTAAATCAGTTGATATTTATCTGAGACAAATACAATTCTTTTTATAGCATAAATATAATGATAATATACACTATTTAGCTTATGTAAAATGGTATTGACCACATATTACCTATAGATTTTATCTATCATTAAAAGATGATAATCATTATGATATTGAAATCTGGCATGAGAAATTTTATTCAGAATCAAAAGATTGCATACTCTTCGTACAAAGGATATTAGGCTGATTTATTAAATCAACATATAAATTTAGGCATAGTAATGGACAACAACAGGTATTAGTTGTAATCCCTATAAATAAACATTTTAATTTATAGTAAAATTTATATTAGTATAAAATATCTTCTTAAAATAATAGAAAAATTATATTTATCATTTTTTTTTTTTTTTTTACGTTTAAGGTGGCTTATATTGCCAATGAGATTTTATTAGTATTTGCATACGGGATTATATATTGATAATCCCTACTGTTTGTAATTACATGAAGAGTGTACAACAAGCTACATATACAACTTTAGTCATTATCTATTTTAAGTAGTCTGCCATATAGGCGATTAGACTACCTGATTGGTTCTATACTATGCTGCCATACCTGTAACCTACCTGTAAGTTACCTATTTAAATACTCTGTTCATTAACCCATACAGATCCAAATCTAATGTCACCGCAATATCTAATCACTTAAGCCAGCTAGCTCGTTATGGATCTATTTACTCAAATCAGCTTAGGTCCTCTTAGGATACACTATACCAGATGTATTGCTAGTATTGCAGAGCTAGTTAATCTTGAAGCAAACCCACTAGAGTAGCCCATATCTATTTTGCAGAATCACCTAGATTAGACCTTTGTTGATGTTCGTACAACCCCAGTTTCTACCGTGGCTCTCCACCAGTTTTCTGTATTCTATTTTCTTGGATGTTTTACAAGGCAGATCCTCCCAATCCAGTTAGCCACCAAGCCAAGTTGGTGTTACTGATCCTCCCTGTGGAACGGATTTATGCGTACTCGACTCAATTTGCATCTTTTGACTTTAGTTTCCTTTCTAGATCAAGTGTTAGCCGGTGTGACTGTTGAAAGCCGTACTACTTCACCTACTCAGGATTTTTACTATGTAGATTCCCTACTTGTAGATCCTATCAAGATTTATTCGCGTAATATTACGTCTCGCCAAACACCTTGTCACACTTCCAATATCTGGATGATATTAGTGCAATGTGATTTACAGGGTTACAACTCCAAAAACGGATAGAGTTTACTGTAAGTTGGATACAAAGGTCTGAGTAATTATTCAAATTCGTCGACAGTAGGATTTGAACTTCAGACCTCTTGCATGGTGGTCTGGCAACCTAACCACTATACTAAGATCGCCAGATCTTATATTTATTATTTTAATATCAGCTTTTAAAATAATTATGATAGTAAATTTTTAAAATTATATATATATCATTAAAAATGTTTATAATTGTAAACTTATTAACAAAATATCAGCCTTTTTTCAGATGAATAATTATTATTAATAAAATCAATAAAATATTATTTTAAATTTAATAAATATATTTTTATCTTTAAAATATCTT
>CAJVPM010000146.1:0-22897 GCA_910592325.1 Scutellospora calospora | reverse complement strand
TCTTCTTCTATTTGCTATATTTACTTCTACTAAATCTATTAATCTATCTATAGTTACAATTGCTAATTACTCTTACTTATCTGTGATATAGTTAATTTGTATTACCTCTTGGAGATATAGTAATCCTAGGTTGTTATATTAGATACCATCTGATGTAGTTATATTTAGTATTTTTATAATAGTATTTTTGATAATTTGGTTATTATACATGCTGTTTTCTTTGTATTTAGTCAGGGTCTTTTCTTTTCTGATATTCTTTAGTTACTTCTTTTGAACTCTTGTCTTCTAAGATTTTATTCTCTAGAGCTTGAAACTACTTTGTCTTTCTTCTAACATATCTCTTTCCTTCTCATACTTTAAGTTATCTTTAGATAACTATTCTTTCTTATTCATTATCTAAGAGCTAATTTACATGTTATAGATTAAGCTTATTTATATTCTTCTGCACTTCTTTTAAGTTACATTTATTAAGAATATTGCTAATAAAACAACTTTTTCTTTCTTGTAAATTTGTGAAGTTCTACTCTACTATGAAATTATTTTTTATAATACTTAGACCAAACCTTTTTATATATTATATTATTGTAGCTTCCAGGTTTCTATACTTGATTTTTTTCTATTTCATGTTTTCTGCAATGAATATATACTCTAGTATGTTTATATCTAGTTGTGACTATTTTAGTCTCATTAGAGTAGCTATATTTACAATACCATTTGTATTTATTCTTATAAATAGCTCTGATATATGATACTTTATATATTTTTGCTATAAACTTACTACTCCAAATATTTCTTTATACTCAAGGGTTGTATTTGCATATATAAATAGAAGTTCTAATTTTTATTTTATTAGTCTGAGTATAGGTTGGTGTATAGCATTATATGATTTTTTCTTTAAGCAAATGTTTGCTAGCAGATATTTGAGCTTTAAGAACAATACCATATTGTTTATATATATTATTTAACTTGCTGAGAGTTTTTTATATCTTAGTATATGTATTAGCTTTTCTATTTCTTTTTTGTAATATAGAATATTTGTTTTTTCTTATTTTTTTAAATTTAACTAAATATCTAAAAACTTTATATTTTCTTCTAGTTTTTTAATTTTAACTAAGCTTAGTAATATTCTGATTTGTATATATTCTTCTTTTTTTTCTTTCTTGTAGAGTCTCCAAGCTATTGCTTCTGATTTTACTTTATTTATCTTGATATCATTCAGTATAAAAAACTATTTGATACTTATATGATTTTTTGCATTGCAAGCTTAGATTTTTCTACCTATATAATATTATCTGTATATGCTAATAATAAGATTATAGCTTTTTTTGTTTTGTATATTTGCTTTTCAATATCTATTAGCTACTGTAATTCTATTTAGTATCTAATTTCTAGCTGCTATATTCTTACTAGCAATGGGTCATAAAATATTTTTCATATTAACAGAGAGATTACTTTATCTTAATTAATTCTGTCACTAGCTATGAAGAAATCTGTTAAGCTTTTATCTGTTATTACTCTTATTTTATAATTTTAATATAATTGCTTAATAAAGGTAATTAGCTTTTCTAGAAATTTAATTCTTCTCATAGAGAGTTTTAGAGTATAAATACTAACTAAATCAAATGCTTTAAGCATATTATGAAATACTACTTATAGCTCTTTATTTTTTTGAATTATCTCTTTAATAATATTATTTAAAACATATATAGATGCTATAGTGCTTTCATTAGGTAGTTCTGCAAAGTTTGCTCTTTTTAAAATCTGCTTTCAATAAAGACTTTGTTTAGTTTTTTCTAAACAATTCTAACTATAAGTTTTTAAATAGTATTATTAGCCTAGTACTTACTAAATTAAATTTCTAATTCATACTTTTAGAAATTAAATATATTTGCTTTAATTTCTATTTCTTGAGAAATTTTTCTTCGTAAACTATTTTGTTTGCAAATTTTACAAAATATTCTTTTGTCTTAGAGCTTACTTTTTTAATGAGTCTATAGCTAATTCTTGTGATACTAGATGATGTATCTTCTTTTAGCAAACTTGTAACTTCTAACTATTCTTTTTTTGTTATTTTGTTCATAACTTCTGTATACTAATCTTTATTAATTCTTTCTTATTCTTTATATATGTTTGCCTATTCATAATCTAATTGCTCAAATTAATAGTTTTATTTTCTGAATTATTCTTTGAAATACTTTTTTACCTCCTTCTTGATATCATTACTTTTTATAACTAACTTCTTGTTTTTAAACTTGTTTTTGCTTTGTACTAAAACTCTATTAACTATAATCTTGTTATTATAAAAATACTCAAGCAATTTGTTTAATATTTGCTTTTAGCTTTTAGATATTAATACAAATCTTTTTTTTATTTTTTTCTTTATTCCTTTTTCTTTTGCAGCTTGCAATTTTTTTGTACTCTTTTTTTTAGTATATTTTACTACTCTTTAATTTTAATATAGTATTCTTTGTTTTAGAAATCTGATAAGAGTAGTATGTTAGTCTTGTATTCTGTATTGAGATGCTCTATTTATATATTAAGAATTACCTTTTTTAGTCTATCTATACTTTGTTCTATATCTTTAGACCCTTTTTTGTATATTCTTCTAAGACTTTAGCTCTATTATATATTAAAGACTTTGTAGCTTCTTTTTTTATTTGATCTTTAGAATTTTGTGTTTTTGTTGAAAAGATATGTTTGCTTGCTACTACTTGTATTGCTTTAGCTATTAGCTCCTATTCTTCATTGATATCTGTTTTGGACTTTGTTTTAGTTTAGTTTTTCTTCTTCCTTTTTTTCACATTTCTAATGATTTTTTTTACTTTCTAGCAATAATTATTCTAATCTTCTTCTGTTGCTTTGTAGTATTAGTATAATCTTCTTGTTTTCTTTTATCTTTTTTTGCTTCTTTGCTTATTTTTCTTTAAAATACTTATACTGTCTAGTTGTAACCAGACTATTCAATAATTACTATCTGTTATCATCTCTATTTGTTCTATATTACTATTCAAAATTAAACTTTTTATATTTTGTATTATCCAAATATGATCTATTCTAATTAATACATTCTATTTGACTATGAATACTTTATTAGCTCTAAGTTGTAGAATCAAAAGGTTTCTATATGATCAGTATTTTTTAACTATTTTGTAATTCTTATATCAGTATTTGTATTTCTTCTTCCTTTGCTACTTATATCTATTTTTCATTTAATACTATATTGAAGTCTTCTAAAATCATATATACTATATTTTTCTGTTCTTGATAATTTCTTTTATAAGTATTTTGTATACTTTTTTCATTATTTTTTTATTCTTAGGAAGTAGATATACTATTCAAACTTAAAAGACTACTCTTTTAAAGAAGAATTTAGCCTTAAGCAAATATAAGTTAAACTTTTTATAAACTTCTATATTTCATAACTAATTCTAATCAACTTGTAGTCTAATTTTTGATTCTTTATATTTTCTTTTTTCAGCTTCTGTCTAGAAGCTTATGAATTTATATTCTTTTATATTTATCTATTTGCTTTCTAGTTCCTCTATATTAGTTTCTATTATTCTAATAATATTATATCCTTTTGACTTATTGTACTCTGCTAGTAGTTTTACTTTTGTATTATCTTCTTTAATTCTATTAATATTGTATATACCTATTTTTATAACCTCTTGCTTTTTATTTCTATTACTAATATTATTTTCTACCTTTCTTTTTATCTTTCTTCTTTCTGTGTTTTCTCTATATTCTTTCTTATTTTAGTTTGTACTTGATTCTGCTCTGTTTTGTCTTTTAAGTTTTCCTTTTTAATTAACTAGAACCTTCATTAGTTTAACTTTAGCTACTTTTAGAAGCAATTTAGAGTTTCTAGATTCTAGTTATTTTTATAGCTATTTAATTTTCTTTCTAAAGCTTGAATTCATTATACTATATTATTAAATAATTCTTTATATTAATTTTCTTTATATTGTTCTTTTATTCTTTTTCTAGTATAGAATTTATCTTGATTTTTTAACTTTGTATGTATTTTATTTTCTAGTTTATTTTTTTTTTCTGAGATTTTTTTTTACTTCTATAAAAGATAGTTGACCTATTAAAAAATAGTTTCTATTTTTTGAAACTTTTTGTATTTGACTCATGAATATAGAATCTTTGCTTATATCTTTTTTTAGTATAATATGCTTTATTTATTCTACTTTAAAAGTCTCTTAGACGAGTCTGGTATCATAATATTTGATAGTATACTTTTTTTCTTGAGTCATATCCTATTGTTTTCTGAAAAATACTAGTAGATAGCCTTTGTTGTTCCTATTTGAGTTTTTGAAAACATATACTGCACTTGTATCAGTATATTTAAGTTGTCTAAGTAGTAGCATTTTGTTTATATTTTGTAGAATAATGAATAGCTTTGCTATAAACTATTTTCAGTTTTCTAATATCTCCTTTCTGTTTGATTCTAGTATTATATGTACTAGAAGATCATTTGTAAAAAAAATAATCTAAGCTTTAATTTCTTATATTAAACTATTTTCTTTTTCAAAAGTAACTTCTGATTTGTTTTTCCATATTTTTCTCTTATTATTTCTATATTTTTGATATGTTTCAGATATTTAATTATAAAGAATATTTGTGATCTTGATATATAATAAGATATGTTCTATATAGTGATAGTTTCTTTTTTATATAGATATAGCTCTCTTTCTTTAGCTATATTATTATTTTTGTTAAAGTCTTCTTTTTCATTTAGAAGAGTTTCTTGTTTATACATTCTCTTTTTTCTTTTGTCTTTTATTAAAACTAGTTTCTCTTCTTCTTCTGTTTGGTTAGGTATTGTCTTCTTTCTTTTTTTGTTTTTACTGCTTATTGAATACTCATCTTTTTCAAACTAGATATATAAGATAGATCTTTTCTTTTATATTTTTTCAAGCTTCTTCTTTGCTTAGGTCTCTCTTATTTCTTTTTCTTTTTTTTTGTTTTGTGAAGTTTTTTCTTTCTTTAGACTTTTTTTTTTTAGCTTTTTCTTTAAGTATTAGATTTAGCTAATCAAATTTATCTTTTTTCTTTTTTAATCTTAGCTTCTTTATACCCTTTTTGCAATCAAAATATATAATATACTATTGATTTCCATTTGCAAATTTTTCTTGAATTGCTTTAATATACTTATTTTCTCTAAGTGATTATTTAATTGATTTTTCTCTTTGTTCAGTATTGTCTTCTAAAATCTTGACTACTGCTACCTTTGCTTTGATCTCTTCTTTGTCTTTACAAGCTTCTGAGTTAGATACCTATATACTATAGTTTAAAGATATACTACTATTTCTTGATTTTCTTAATTCAACTAGTTGCTCTAATCTATTTTCTATTTCATTTTTACATAGATTAATTTCTTTGCTATCTTCTATAATCTCTGATGCTTTATTTTTTTTAACTTTATTAGTGATACTCTCTGGTTTCTCTTGGTCTTGTATATTTTGTTTTATAGTTTTATATTATTTTGCTTCTCTAGCACTCTCAGTTTCTATTATCAGTACTTTCTCAATTTTCATTTCTATCTCTTCTATTATTTTATTTATACTTTCTTATTATATAGTTACTAGTACTCACTCTCATTTTAAAACTTCTTTAACTTTGTCTATTCCTTCCTTGAAAGCAGCTCTTTCTAGTACAATACATCATTGCCTAGCTAAAGTAATAATATTCTTATCAATATTCATAGCTTTTGCTACTATTTCTTCAAAATGATCTGCTAATCCTAGTATTAATACACTACTTTCTTGAATAATTTCTTAACTATACTTCTTAGTTAACTTCTTAATAAAATATTTAGAGCTTTCTGTATTCTATATCTTTCTTTCTAATATTATCTGTTATTTTGTAGCTATGTACTATATTTGATTTTAAGATTTTGTGTTTTTTAACCAAATTCTCTGTAGATTTTCCTTTTTGCTTATGAATTTTCTAGCTATAAACTTATATGCTGCTTTTTTATTAGTTGTCATATGATATATCTTATTAGTATTTGCTGATATATTTGTTTGTTTTCCTGCTATTTTACATATTTGTATTATATAAAAAAATCTGCACTTCAGAGTAAAACCAAATCTCTAGTTTTTCAAAAAAAGTTTTTCATAGCAACTTTTGAGATAAAAACTTTCTATATTTCTTCTAGTTGCTAATATTTTCCTTAAACTTCTTAATATACTATTTGTATTTTTGTATTTTCTTTTTTTTTTCTTAGTAGCTCTTAAGCTAGTTCTTAATAGTAATTTTGTAAAAAACTTGACTTTCTTTTAGCTCTGAAAATAGTTAAAATGATCTACAGGAAGAGTGAAAATTAACTTGAGTATCTGTATTTTTCTTTAAACAATTTTTTAAATATCTTTGCTCTGCTATATATTAATAACTTTGGTATCTTTTTTCTAATTTGGCTTTTTGTATTTTGTACTTTTGTTGATGAAAAGTATTTATTTGCTACTATTGTGATTACTTTCATTATTATATCTTAACCTTTATTAATACTTTCTTTTTTTGTATTATCTATTTTACTATTTTGCTTTCTTTGTTTTTTTTTAAAGCTTTAAAATATTTGTTCTACTTTTTGACTATATATATTCTAATCTTTCTTTATAACTTTG
The DNA here is from genome assembly GCA_910592325.1 of Scutellospora calospora. Lineage (NCBI taxonomy): Eukaryota > Fungi > Glomeromycota > Glomeromycetes > Diversisporales > Gigasporaceae > Scutellospora > Scutellospora calospora. The sequence goes on along the minus strand of CAJVPM010000146.1, from coordinate 16,265 downwards.
TGATAATAATAGATTCTTCTAGTTTTACTCTATTCTTTTTTAGTTCTTACTTTGTTTTTTTTTGAATAGATCTGTACTGTTTATTTGTAGTTAAACTATACTATAATTATTATCTATTATAGTTTTTGCACTATCTATATTACTTCTTGCAATAATAGTTTTAAGTCCTAACAACATTATATATAATTAATTCTTGTTGCAACTTTGCTATTTGATTAGAAAAACTTGATTATATCAGGATTACAAAAACAGAAAATCTCATATGATTTGTTTTTTAAGCTACTTTATAACTTTTGAATTAGTATCTAATATTCTTTTTCCTTTACTGCTTATATCTAATTCTCTGTTAAGTACTACATTGAAATTACTCATTATTATGTAAAAAGTATTTTTCTTATTTTTAACTAGCTCTTCTAGGATTATCTTATGAACTTTTTTAGTGACTTTTTTGTTTTTAGATGATATATACTATTTAGACCTGTAGCATAACCTTTTTGAAGTAAAACTCTGCTTTAAGTAAATATGAGTTGAATTTTTTACAAACTTCTATATAGTAATTCTAATTTTGATTTACTAGTAATCTAACTTTTGAACCTTTATTCTTGTTTCTTTCAGTATTAGATTAGAAGCTTCTATATATACAGTATTATCATATTACTATGTTTATAGCTTTTTTTATAATATTAAATATTTAAGTCTAAGAATATATAAAACTAAAATAAATTATCTAGAAGTATATAATTATATATAAAATTAGATACTAAATATTTTTTTGTTAATAATTAAGTATATATAGAAGATTTGATTTAGTTAAGTATTATTCGATAACTTATAGATAAAAAGATATTTTTTTAATAAGTAACTATCTGTATTGTAAACAAAATTATTTAGATAATATTATCTTTTTTTTATTTTTTTTATTACTTAGATGATCTTGTTTATCATTTTATTAAGAATAAGCTAATTTAAGCTACAAGTAAAATGCTATACTATTTACAGCAAACTACTCTTCTAAAACTATTCAGGACTCACTTGATTGCTTTTTAGTACCTAAGTATGATCTGCTGCAGCAACTATTTCTCTTGTAAGAGTTTAAATTTGTATATACAAATTTCTAGCTCTTAGTCAATGAGAGACTACTATTAGCCTATATTAAAATTACCTAATTTATTTTAAATCTTAACTATCCTTCTTTACCACTAAACCTTATCTATTTATCAACTTTGTCTAAAGCTTCTTTTTGAATTCTTGTTTCTTTCTTTTTCTTTGATTTCTTTGTTTCATTTGTAGAAGATATGTTTTCTTTATTCTCTTTTCCTTTCTTTCTTGTCTTTTTCCTTTTTTTCTCTTTAGTTATAATATTATTTTCTTTTTTTTATTCAACTATCACTTCACATCTGAACTTCTATAATCATTCATAGAAACAAAACCAGAATTGTTTAATAAAACTTATTAATACTCTGTTTGCCTTGCTTTTTAACTATGCTATCTTATATATATCTGCATGTTGTTTTTTATTTGTGATAACTTAGAGACTTGTTAGATAAAGAGTTTTCTTTTCTAAATTTCTCTATATTTTTTGGTAGTTTTTGCATTCTGCTAGATGATACAAAGTTTTATCCTTTCTGAAGCAAGCTATACATCTTCTGCTCTTATATAGTTTAGAGTTTCTCAAATAGCAAATATCTTTTGTTAGTAGAATATTATTAATATATTTTATATGAAATATGAGGTCTCTATTTTTCTTTAGACTAATATACTTTTTTTCTTGTCTTTTCTTAAGTACTTCTCAAGTGTTTTTCCAAATTGGCTCTTTGCTATAGTTATCTCTTTAGTTCAGAGCTATAATATCTGCTATCTTACTTAGTTCAGCCCATTCTATTTCATATGTTATTGCAGTTGTTATATTTATAAATAATCTGAGTGAGCAGTCTATTATTTGGTTTTTTTATTTTGATATAGCTCAAATATTACCTAATGTTGTCTCAAGTACTTTGAGTATATCGATTCTCTTGATACTTTCTTTAGCTAGGTAGTCTGCTTGCTTATTCTATTTGTCACTACTATAAACTTTGACTTTATGTAATAACAACTTTAGACTTTTTGCAATACAGCAGTTTTTTATCTGTTTCAATAAGCTTCTGTTTTTCATTTTGAACTAACTTTTTAACTTGTTATCACCCATACACTTTTAATAGCCTCTATTGCTACTTTGCTATCAGCGAATATATATATTTGAGCTTTACAAGATGCTATTAGCAAAGCTGCTTATATAGCTCCTAATTCTGCATGAGTTGATAAAGGCTAGTTTTCTATACTATAACTAAAACTAATACTACTATCTGTCTTTTCTTTATTTCTAACTGACTACTCAGCTCCTATTCTACTTAATTCTAGCTCTCTACTACTTCTTGCTAGTGCATCATCTGTGTAATATCTAATAATCTCCTTTTCTTTTAGCTTCTCATATGCATCCACTAGCTCTTTCTTTATCTTTTTATTCTTCACTACTCTTTATATAATTACATTTTCAAGACTATTTGCTGTAATCTTTACTGATACCTTTTAGTTTGTTTTATAATTTGTACAAAATTTCTTCTCTTCAATAAGTGCTGATAGTAGTGCTCTCAATATTGCTTCTTTTTCATTAATTTTCTTTATTTTAACTATTTGAAACCCTTCATCATATCTGATACTAACTAGACATTTGTTATTACTAGTGCTTCCTATATTGCAATAGCTATACTTGTCAAATAAGTAGTCTTCTGCTAGTTAACTTGATTATCTCTAGTACTTAACTATTATGAGTTTCTCTATTTTCTTTACTATTTTTCCTATATAAGAATCTTCTCTTCTTTTGAAAAGCACATATTCTCTTTTCTATCTATTTTTGGAAATGACTTGTGGTTGAGTTTTTATTGCTTCTCTATTAGGACTCTTTACTTTATATAGGTCTTGTACTTCTCTAGAGCTATTTTCTTTCAGTATCTTTTCTTCGAGTTTTTTAAACTAGCTCAGAGTATAGCTCTTTATTTTTCTATCTTTTATATACTTTAGTTGATCCCAGATTAGCAAATAACTTCCTGCACTATTTATGAGCTATTCTAGTATGAAGAAATTCATCTTGTCTAGGTTTAAAAAGAAACAGAGCTCTTTTATATCTAGCAAGCTTGATATTTCTGTTCCTTTGATATTGAGAGCATTAGAGTCTTCTAGGATCTCATTGATCTTTATGTTTAGTTTAGCTACCTCATACAATACTTTTATAGCCAGATTATATGTAAGAACTGGCTTATTAAACTTACAGTTCTTGCTCAGAAGACTACATAAGTATTTGCTTCATAGTTTTCCTTCTTTGACTCTTAGTCTTATTGTTATTCCTAAAGAACCTTGCTAGTTGAAACTAAAGTAAGCTTTATAAAGTGATATGTGAGCTAGTTTTGCCAAATTGATCTCATGTTTAAAAAACCTATGTAGCTGCAAATTGTATTTGCTGCTAACTTAGCTAACTCTAATTTGTTTTTAATTAAAGTTCAAATTAGTCTTTATATATTTTTGTATTTTGATTTGCTTATAAATATTGTTTGTAGTCTATATTCTATACTAGGTAGCAGAATACTATTGTTTAAGTATATGAGCTAGCTTGCTGATACTCTTTTCTACCTTATTGCTTTGCATATTCTGCTAAGATCCAAACTTCTAAATATCTTACTATATCTTTATCTTTTTTTATAAGGACTTTATCTTGATTCTTTTCTTCTTTAATTGCTAGTTCTCTTTTTCTTTTCCTTTTTTCTTAGCATTCACAACTATTAGCTTTGACTTTTTACTATTTATTTCAATATCATTTATTTCATAAAACTTATTTGAAATATTTACTATTTTCTGTAGCTTATTTTTGAATCTTGCTATCTAAGTTATATCATCTGCATAAGCAAGTATAGCTTGTTAGTATACTAGTCTTTTGGTTTTGTTATGAGCTATATCTGTTAACCAGTTTGTTACTATCTGATATCTTGTATCTTTTATACTATTTACTGTACAGAGAAGTGGGTCATAAAAGATATGCCAGACTAAGAATGAGATTACTTCTCCTTGATCAAGTCTGTCTTCAGCTTCAAATTTATTTGTTAGTCCAAAGCTTGTAATTATCTTGATTCTTCTTTTCTCATACAAGCTTAATATAAGACTAATTATATTTTTCAGAAACTTAATTCTTTTTAAAGCTTTCTCCAGTATTTCTAAGCCTACAGAGTCAAATACTTTCTATATATCTTAGAATAGGATCTATAACTCATTATTTTTTTGTTTTGCATCCTTGAGCAAATTGTTCATTATATGAATTGGGCTCATTATATTATCATATAAGAGTCTAGCAAAATTAGGATTTTCCAAGATATTGAAGTCTATTAGAATTTTATCTAGTCTATATGTTAGGACTCTTATTACTGTTTTGTAGAAAGTTTCAATTAGAACAATTAGACAAGTATTAGACAAGGTATAATTCTAATCTTCTCTTTTAGATATTAGATAAAGTTAGCTGAGCTTCTATTTAAACAGAATTTCTCCTTTTCTGATACAAAGATTAGCAAGGTGTCTAAATATTTTTTGTGCTATTGTATCTACTTTTTTTATTAGTAGATTGCTTATACTAGATAGACTTAGTGCGGACTTAGGCTTTGTTTTTTTAAATACCTTTAACTATTCTTCTTCAGAGATCTCATCTTTTAAACTATCTTATATTTTGCTTTTTATCTTTTCTAGTAGGTTATATACTTTTTTCTACCTGATTAGCATGTCTAAAGCACAGGTATTTCTTTTACAGAATTGCTTTTTGAAATAGTTTTTTACTTCTTTTAGTACTTCTTTTTTCTGATTCACTAGTACTATATCTGAGTTGTTCTCCTTAATAATTCTGTCTATAACTACTCATTTAGAAAATCTCTCAAATAAGCTACTTATCATATGTTTGAGTTCTCTTTGTATTGCTTCATAGTATTGTTTAACTGCTATATTAATTTCTTCAAGATCTTCTTTCTTTTTTACTTGCTGAGTTTTTAAATATATAATCTTCTATCACATCTTTAGCTCTTTATGTCTTTTTTTAATCTACATACTTTCAGAGAGCTCTTCTATTTCTGTTTTATACAGACTATTTATTCTTGCTATTTTTGTATTCATTAAATACTTGTCTGTATTATTGATATACTAACTTATTTTCAATAAGCATTGTTAACACATGTTTCTGATTATCTTTAGGTCTTTCTTAATATTTCTATACTTTTTCTTTTTTTCTGAAATAGGTTTTCCTACAGTGAACTTCTTTTTTAAGAGAGTTGATCTTGTGCACTTGATTATACTTATTGTAATTATATCCTACAAGTTATCTTTATTTAATATCTCTAAGTAGACTAGATTATACTCATCATTTATAATATTCAGCTTCTTCTTAAGTAAACTATCTAGTTTTGTTTTGTAATCCTCTCAGTTTTCTTCTGTTGCTTTGTCAAGAAGGAATAAATATCTTTTCCTTTTTAGTCTTTTTTCACAGACCAGAGATCTAGTTTTTTTTTTATGTCTGTTAGCATTTTTGCAATTATAATAGCATAGTCACTATTTGTAACTACATCTGCTTCTAGTATATCTCAATAGGTAAGGCCTTAGGCTAAATCTTTAAATACCTAAATATAGTCAATTCTAGACTTTACTTGATCATTTTCTTTTGTGAATTTCCCTTTGTAAGAGTGTAATTTCCTAAATGTATCAATCATGTTAGAGTTTTTAAGCTAGTTCAAAAGTAGGAGTTTTTGAGTTCGTTAAGAGTCTTCTCTGTTTTGATCTAGCTCTCTGCATCAAATATTATTAAAGTCTCCTAGTATTATAACTTTCATAGCTTTTTTATTACTTTGACATTCAAATGTTCTTTTAATGACCTGTTGCTGAATATCTTTTCTAATCTTAGAATTATTATGTGGTATATATATTACTAAGACTAGTACTTTATGCCTTTTGAATACAAAAAGTATTTCTAAATAATATGTATTTCTTCTTTTCACTTAGCTTAAATGTCTTTCTCATTTTTTACAGATTATTAGACTGACACCAAAACCTTTCTTTTTGTTTTCTTCTGCATCAGACTATATACCTATATAATTATCTTAATTCTTTAAGTTAAGATTGTTTTGTCTATCTGTTGTGTTTGTTTTATTAATTCTAATCATGTCAACATTTTCTTTACTTGCTTAGTCTAATAATAACTTCAATTTTGTGAAATTTCTTTTTATCTCATTAATATTATATGATACTACTTTTAATATTTAAAAATCCTCTACTGTAACTCTTTTTTCTTTCCTTTCAGAAAGATTCTCTGTGTTGAGACAGCTAGCTCCACTATCTATTTCCATTAAATTAACTAGTACATCTGTTAGAAATGATTTGGAGCTTACTACTCTATGTATTAAATTTTTTCTTCAAGGTTTCTTATAAGTTGTAGCATGTAATTATAAGCATTTTCTGAGTCTGTAATCTGTTTTTGGAATGCTAGTATACTGCTAGATACTTCATGATTGACTTCTTTCTTTCTGTCTTCTCATATTTCTCTTTTCTTTTTCTCAGAGTAAGTACTTATCTGCATAGTTTTTCCTATTTGCTCTATACTATTTAATGTTTCTTCTTCACTTAAAGTGAGTCTTCTAGAAACTTCTTGGTCTTATTCAGTATTTTTTCTTGTTTTGAGGCTTTTTATGCTACTTCTACTGTGAGCTCCTAGCTCTTCATAGTCTGTAACTCTTCCATTTCCTATATCTGCTTCATATCTTATTAAGTTTATATATCTTAACTTATTATCATAATAGAATAGTAAGAATTTAGAGCAATTTAACATGTCTTCTTCTTTTTCAAAATATACTATTGCACTTCTTATATTGTTGTTATTAGAGTTCTTAAAGATATGTAACATTTTAGCTCTTGATCTTTTTTTTTTATTTTTAAGATAGCTTACATTACTAGGCAATTTTATTAGTTTGATATATAAGATTATACATAGGCAATCTCTATAGTTTGTAATTACATGAAGAGTATACAACAAGCTACTTGTATAACTTTAGTCATTGTCTAATTTAAGTAGTCCGCTACACAAACACTAGACTATCTGATTAGTTCTATACTATGCTATCATACCTGTAACCTGCCTATAAGTTACCTATTTAAATACTCTGTTCAACTAACTCATACTGTTACAAACTAATATTACTATAACACCTAACTGCTTAAGTCAGCTAGCTCATTACAGATCTATTTTTTGACTCTAGCTTAGGTCCTTTCAGAATGCTTATTGCTTAATATATTGTGAGCTTACAGAGCTCCAGTTAACCTCAAAGCATACCTACTATAGTAGTCATGCTTATTTCATGAATTTACCTAGCTTAGACCCTTATAGATATTCATACAACTCTAGTTCCTACTGTAGCTCTCTACTAGTTTTCTGTTTGCTGATTTCTTCAGATGTTTCATGAAGTAGATCCTCCCAATTCAGTTAGCTACCAAGCCAAGTTGATATTGCTGATCTTCCTTATAAAATAGACTTACTCGTACCTCTCTTGATTTACATTTTTAAATCACAGTTTTTTTTCTGAATTAAGCATTAGCTAGTATGACTGTTAAAAGCCGTACTACTTCACCTACTTGAGATTTCTATCATGCAGGTCTCCTGCACATAGATTCTATTAAGATTTATTTATATAATATTACATCTCTTCAAATGCCTCATCATACTTCTAATATCCAAATAATATTAGTGCAATATGATTTACAGAGTTACAATTCCAGAAACGAATAAAGTTTACTATAAGTTGAATACAAAGGTTTAGGTAATTATTCAAATTCATCAAAAGTAGAATTTGAATATCAGATCTCTTGTATAGCAGTCTGGCAACCTAACTACTACACTAAGATCACCAGATCTTAGCTTTTGATCTTTTTATTTGTCTCTACAGAAGTACTTCATTTGTATTTTCTGATAAATCTAGTAACCTTTTGCTAAATCTATTTCTTGTGTAGAGCAAGAAGAAGTTGTTAATACAGGTTTAGTGATTTTAGTGTAGTAGTTAGGTTGTCAAATAGCTATGCAAGAGGTCTAGAGTTCAAATCCTACTGTTAATGAATTTGAATAATTACTTAGATCTTTGTACCTAACTTATGGTAAACTCTGTTCATTTCTAGAGTTATAACCCTGTAAATCATATTGTACTAATATTATTCAGATATTAGAAGTATGATGAAGTATATAACATTACACAAATAAATTTTGATAGGATCTATAAGCAAAGAATCTGTATGGTAGAAATCCTAAGTTGGTGAAGTAGTATGACTTTTAACAGTCACAACAGCTAAGCTTGATCTAGAAAGGAAACTATTGTTAAAAGATACAGATCGAGTCAGATACACATAAATCTGTTCCACAGAGAGAATTGGTAATATCAACTTGGCTTGGTAGCTAACTAGATTGGAAGGATCTGTCTCATAAAATATCTGAGAAGATAAACACAGAAAACTGATGAAGAGCCATAATAGAAACTAGAGTTGTATGAATATCTACAAGAGTTTAAGCTAAGTGAATTTGTAAAATAGGTATGGACCACTCTAGTAGATTTACTTCTAAGATTAACTGGAGCTCTGTGGCTTATAATACATTAGGCATACACATCCCAAGAGGACTTAAGCTATGCAAAGAATAGATTTACGGGTGAACTGACTAGCTTAAGTGGTCAGTATAGTGGTGACATTAGTTTGAGATAGGGAAAGGATTAATGATTAGAGTGTTTAAATAGATAACTTACAGGCAGATTGCAGGTATAGCAGCATAGTGTAGAACTAACAGATAGTCAATTATTTGTATAGCGAACTACTTAAATTAGACAATGACTAAAGTTGTATATGTAGCTTGTTGTATACTCATCATATAACTATAAAACTTTAGAAAACTATTCATGTAATAGTTCTATAATAACAAACTAATAAATCTAATCAGCTAAGGAAGTGGCCTTAATAACAAAAAAAAAACAAAGAAGTTGTTAATACCTATTGATATTTTTACCAGTATTTTATTCGCAAATAGCAGATATCAAATCTCATTTATTTTCTTTTTATCAAAAATGCCTATTTTAAACTCTACCTTTGCTCTTGTTTTGTCTGAAGCATTTTTAATCATTTTAATATGTTCTACTCTTCCTAGAAAGTAAACTATTTTGAACACCTGTGTTCTTTTAGCTTAAACTAGCAGGTCCTAAACTGTAATTTTATTGTTATCCTCTATTAAGTTTAGGTTTTTGCTAGCTTGATATGTTGTAGTTTTTTTCTTTTTAAGAAGGTCTCATTTATGTATATTGGTTTTTACTTTCTTTTTTCTTTTTATAAAAACTTCTTTGAGTTTTTTTTCTGCTTGCACTTCTCTTTTTCTTTTTGTTTTTTGGCTTTCTTGAGCTGAGTTTCTTGTGTCTTAATTTTCTGCTATTTTATTCAATTCTTCTTGTTCTTCGTTTTTCTTTAGGAGGAGATTAGCTTGTTCATATTCTTCTTTTTTGTTTTTTAATTTTTTCTTTGCCTCTTCATAGCCTTTAATACAGTCAAAGGTCACTATACACTAGAGATTACTGTGTTTAAACTTTTTTAAAATTTCTTTCAGATGAACATTTCTTCCCATTGACTATCTAAATAATCTTTTTCTATGTTTCTCATTGTTCTTTAAAACTTTAATAGCTACTACTTTAGCTCTTATTATTCTTTTTCTTTCGCATCTATCTTTGTTTGATACCTAGATATTTTTTTCTAATGACAAGTCTGATTCTGCAGAGAGTAAATCATCTTCTGATTCTTCTGTAGTAATATACTATTGTTCTGTATTTGTTGTACTATTTTCTTCTTCTTTAGTTTCTTAGACTTCTTCTATTTGGCTTAGTCATTCTTCGATTTTTCTATCTTCTGGTAGTTGAATTCCTTCTACTTCTATTTTTTTAGTTTGTCATGTTACTAGCTATACTACTTGAATCTGATTGATATATTATCTCTATATCTGATTTGCTTTTTTGTACTCTTGATTCATTATTTGCTACTACTTTGTAATTGACTTCTTAACCTAGTATACTCTTTACTTTATCGATTTTTTCTGTTATTGCTACTTTTTCTATAACTTTCTTTTACTCTCTTGCTACTGTTACTATATCACTATTTACTTCTAATATTTCTGCTATCATTTTATCTATATGATCTTCTAGATCTATTACTGATTTGCTACCTTCTGCTATTATTTCCTTGTCATATTCTTTGGTTACTACTTCTATAAGTCTAATTACTTTCTTTCTGTTCTACATATCTATTTAATTTTGATCTGTAGTTGCTAGCTTTGTCTATACTCTATACTTTATTTATTAATTACTCTCTTTAATTAGATTCTTTAGATGCTGTTTCTAGAAGTGACTTCATCTTTTTTTGAAATTTCCTGTAGGTTTATCCAGTTTGCCTATAAACTGTCTGGTTCTAGTCTTGTGTAATTTATCTCTGCTTTCTAATATATAATACATATTTTAGTAATGTATTTGTTTGTTTACCTATTTTGCATATATTTGTATTATATAATTAATCTGCATTTCATAATATTTTGAGATTCTCAGTTTTGTTTGCAAAAAAGTTTTCTTCATAATAATTTTTACCTAAACTTCTTCTAGATTACTTTTTAAGTTTGAGTTTTTCTACTCTTCTACTTTTTTATATGTAATTTTGCTTTCTTTATTTCTTTTCTTAATATGTTAAAAGGTATTAATTAGTGAATTTAGTAGTTTTTCTATATAGTAATCTTTAGCTTGATTTTGTAACTAGATGATCTACAGAAAGAGTTTTCTTTAGATAATATTATCTATTAGAATTACCTATCTTTAAAAATTATATAAATTCTTTAAAATACATTGTATATTCTATTAATGTTTCTCATATTGACAAATTTTTAATAATAAATAAACACCATATAATAATCTTTTAATTTCAATAGTGATTTATCCTTTTCTATATGAATTCTATTTAAATACTACTAAATATAGCTTTAGCTTTTTTTTTTTTTTTTAGCAGATTCATTATAATAAATATACTCATTTTAAAAATCACTATATTTGCAAATTTTTAAAATATATTTAGTTTCAATATTTAGATAATCCTTTTTTATTTAATATTTAATACAAAAAAAAAAATAATCTATATAGTTAATTCTCTTTCATCGACTATACTAACTGCTAGTTATATAGTTTAATATTTTCATTAGAATCAAAATCAAATAAATATCATATTCATTTAAATATATTTATCTTAATAGCTTATTTATTAAGTTATTAAAAATGTATATGCAGTAATATAAACCTATAACTTCTTTGAGAAGATATATTATTTAAAATATTCTTACTTGAATCAATATTATAAACTTGTAGCAGATTTAGTGCTTGTTGTAGAATAACTTAATTCATTTAGGTTATAGCAAGCTTTATTATTATAAAACAAAAAATAAATAACATTATATCTTAAATAATTTCTGCTAACAAAATAATTACATAATCTTTTAATACTTATATTTCAGAAAATTCTTCAGAATCTGCTACAAATTTACAAGAAGCAGTTTCACATTGAAAGATACAATCATTCTCTTTTAGCTCTGTTTGTGACTAACTAAAAATAACTTTATAAGAACTTTTATTATCTATAAATAAAATATAAGCTATAGTTTTTAATTTTGGATCCTATTAAACATTCTAATAATTATAATTAACCAATTGTTTTAACCTTTGTTCTCTGGTCTCACTTTGAAATGAACAAGAATATTTTCATTACATAGGACTATATCAAAAAGAAGGCTCATTTTTAAAAAAGTAAACAAATATATTTTCTGAAAAAGCATTAATAGAAACTTGTTTTGTGCTAATTGAATGCCTATTCATTTTTTGATAAGAACTATAAATGCATCCTGATAAAACATGATTTGCTCAAGAGAAGTTAAATAAGTGAATAACAGTGAGGTATAATTTTGTTATTTCGATGCTTAATTCTTTTATAAATTACAAGCTCTTTTCGATTAAAAAAGATTTCTTGGCAAAGTGAGCATTTACTAGTCATTGAAAAAGTTCTATTGATATTAAATTTGTTAACGCATATAACACATCGATATAAATTTTTTATTATGATTATCAAAAATTTTTATTGGTTATTCTATTTTTAGATATCACGCACATCACATTCAAATTCAGGTGACATATTCGAATTCTGAAAATCCGCCCATATGTTCACATCTTTTTGCAAAGCGCAATAATTTGATTGGTTAATCATGATCCAAAGGAAATTGAAATATTTACACCATATTATTTATCATGATGAAATCGGATTAAAATGAAATTTGGGGTTTCCTTGCGTTCTCTTTAAAGCCTATAAAACCTACTTATACTTTTTATTAATAACCCTAACCCTAAATCCTAACCCTAAAAAAATCCCAAAATATTGTACTTCAAAATTTTTTAAAATTTCATATTAAAATTATAAAAATTTCAATTTAATCTGCCACACGGATCGAAATCAATTTATAATCAGCTTTAATTTTATATAATACCAAACAATATTTGCTTTTACTCTTTATTAGAGTTTATCTCTACATAACTAATTTTAATTTATACGCGCTATTTTTATTTCAGTTGTGTAAATAGCGGTAGGAATGGAATACTATATTTGGGGGGTCCGTTCGTTTACACATAGATCTACGTATTGCGTAAGTTCCATTCTTGATATCTATATATAAATAAAACTACTAACTGCATCAAAAAAACTAGCCCCGGCTTTAGACGATCTTGTCACGTAGACTAATTTCTGATATGATTTTGCAAACCCCAAAAAGGAAATTTTCGAAGCAGATTATAAGATTAGATAACGTTGGTGTACGTAATATGAAGGCTATTTTTAAATATTGCCTAAGAACCATATTTGATCCCTAAGAACCATATTTGGTCACCGATACGTATTCATTTCAGCACCGATAAGCTTACTTTACTTTACAGACAACCAATTTACAAACTAGTCATTTTGTAGACAACTTATTTCACAGATAGCTCATTTCACAGACAAAAACACTAACCCTAATTCTAGTAACAACGATGTCTGAAATCAGATGTTTGTGAAATAAGATGCCGATGAGCTTGTCGGTGAATTAATTGTCTGTGAGCGAGCCGCACCATCATATATTTGATGTTATAATAAAAATTACTTGTAAAATTTTAGAATAAGTTATGCTCCTAAACCTAGATTTGTATCTTTCATATTTAAATTTCAAGATCAGATGTAACACAAAGGCTTTCCTTGCTAAATTTTGGTATTATGCAAATTTTTTAGCAAATTTCAATTTTTAAATTATGTTAATATTTTAAGAAATAAAAATTTCAAAGTTTTCTAAAGTAAATAATATTTGCTTTCTATAATTATTTGACTTTCTAAAAATATAAATGTTCTCAAATAAGTAAACATTTTTTTGAATTGTAATATTCTCAAAAATATTTTTTATTTTTTTGAGAACAATAAGAACTTTGAATTTAAATAGCGGTTGGTAGTATTGCTTGCTATAAATATTAATTTGTAGGGTTGCTAAATTTTATATTTAAAAAATTAAAAATGTTGCAAATTACAAAAATGTCATAATGTATGATATAGTTAAATTTAAACTATACGCATAATCCACATTACATAACATTAATTTTACTATTCATTTTATCAATAACGATAATTACATAGACTTTCGATCTTGCGACTCTGCGATCTTACATTTTTTTTGCAGCAAAAAGGGTGTCTTAAAGGTCGCAAATAAGCCGAAAAATATGCAAAGTTGCGACTTTGCAGCAGGCAACTCTACTGGTTGGTAACGCTAGAGTCCTAAGTGGGTGAATATTTTGAGATACTGTATGCAGACAACTCTAAGATATAATTAAGACGCACCAACATTGCGAAACCTACAAAGGGAAACCAACTCCGTGAGGCATACAAAATTGGTCTCGAATTCACGCATTAACATAGATATGGGAAGTCTACTCTCTTAAATATGAAAGATTTTTATTTATTTTATTATATAAAATATAAAATTAATTGGAAAGAATAATTTGTGTATTTTTAGTAATCGTCATTCGTCATCATCATCATCATTATCATCATCATCCTCATCATCTTCATCAATATCACCACTTGAATATTTCAGAAGTTTTTCTCTCAAATTTTCTGGACTTGCACCAATTACATCACCACCTATGATGGGCTTTCCAGATTTGAAAAATCTAAAAGTAGGAAGGGATGTGATTTTTTGTTCTGCTGAAATTTCCTTTTTATATACAATAAAAATAAGGTTAATAAAATTTCGTTAAAGAACAAAAGTTTCGTCATAAATTATAAAAGGCATTTTATAATTACTTCTTGTTCGTCAGTGTTTACTTTAAGAAAAATGACTTCACCGAATTCCTTTGAGAATTCCTCAAACTTGGGTGCTATAATTTTACAAGGGCCGCACCAATCTGCCCAAAAATCTACTACAACCTTATTATATAAGTGCTATATGTTACTATTTTTCTTTCTTTTTTTGTGTTATTATCAATAATTACTTACAAGTTGATCACCAGCCTTTTCCAATTTATTTTTAAAATCATCAAGGTTTTGAATGTTAATAGGCATATTTTTTTTGACTTTTAATTTTCACGCAAAATTTAAGCTTATTTATTTATGTTTTATCCAATAATATATTTTAAACCAGAACGTGAGATTGCATAATATTAATATATCGTAAATAGTATTATAACACAAGTTTTCATTGTTACAATCAGGACGAGTACGACAGAAATACAGTGCTAAAAAAAGAGGTTACACTTATCGTTATTGTGAATTAATCAAGGCGTAAATTTTCAATAGAAACAATATTTAATATAATATTTTAGAGTAAATCTTTAAATTATAAATAAAATTTTCAATTTTTAATACGTATTGCTTAAAAAAATATATATATTAAGAGAAAGTTATTAAAAATTTATTAAAATAAACCTATCAAAGTTTTTTAACAAGTTACAAAGAAATAAAAACAAATATTTAAATTAAAATTTTAATATGTTTAAATTATTTAGTAAGCAAAATTTTAAAAAAAGTTTCAATATTTATTGTATTATTACTTTGTTATTATATAAACTTAAAAACTAAAATATTAAAAAGCAAAAAAATAAAAATAAAAACATGTTTATTTAAAACTATATAAGTTTTATTTAGTATAGATATATATTTAAAAATTCTTTATTTTAATAAAAACTATAGTATATAATATTTATATTTTCTTAAGAGTTTTTATATTTAATCTTTTTTTTTAATTCTAATAAATATTTATTTAAAATATTTATATGTGAATATTCTATTTCTATAGATTTTAAATTCTACTGTATTTTAATATTTTTTTTATTTTTTATAATATTTAGTATTTTTTTTTATTTATTACGTATAATGTTAATATAGAAAAAAATGTTTTAGTACAATTTAAATATTAATATGATACTATTTATAACTAAGATTTTTCTTTTTTCCTCTTACTCTTTCTCTCTCTCACTCACCCCACTCACTCTCTCTTTTCTCACACTCTCTAATTATCATTCTAACACATACAATAAAATCTTAAATAATTTGCATATACCTAAATTTGATAAATTAATCAGTATGTCTTTCTAAAATTTACCTAAACAATCATGTAAAATCGCTAAATCTCACACTAAATTCTTGAGACTTATTGCTAGAACATCAATAACTTGAGATTCTACGACTCAGTCTGAGCAAACAACAATGAGGTCTGAGCAAACAACTGAATCTCGTGAAACAACAACTAGTAAAACTCAAGAAGGTTTAAAATCTATAAGATAAATTCGTATTATTTGGTATATTATATATTTATAGCAATTAATTTAGTTTTTATTTAAAATAATTTAAGTAAATATTTTGAACTTTCTAATAAGTTTAATGAATAAATTGGATGCTATGGAGGCTAAAATTGATAATATTGAACAAAGATTGTCCAATAAATTAAACCACTTTGAAAACTGTCTTGAAAACTACATTGAACAAAAATTTAATGAAATTGATGATAGAATTACAAAAATATATAACCTAACAAATGAGACCAATTTCATTAAAGTAAGTTGTATTTTATATATTAATTCTTATAATAAATTTATTAA
>CAJVPM010000145.1:0-22907 GCA_910592325.1 Scutellospora calospora | reverse complement strand
GATAACTCACTGATTATTAAAATTATCTTAATCGAATAATTTTACTTCACGCAAGGTTGACATCATCTTGCGCAAGGTGCATGAAGTTGCGAGAATGAGATTTTGTTATCTCACGCGAGGTACATCTCTAGTATTGATCCATATAAACATATATCAATATCGTGAGAATTATAAGTAATTTAAATTTTTAGGGTCGTATTTAAATTTTTGGGTCTGAACAGAATCGGCAGCAATGATACTTCAAAATTTCAATTTATAAATTAATTTTATACTCATCATCACTATCTAAGTTTTTTGTTAATATTAAGTTATTTTAAAACTTGATTTTATACTCACCACGTAGCGATAAGCACTTGTTACGTATTGCAGATGATAATTGATTCACCAGATATCACTATGAAGAAATCAATTACAGTCGTCCCTTCATATAATTACACAGTTAGGCACATAGTAAGTTTTTTTTTAAAATGTGCTTATAAAGAGGTTGTGCTTATATAGAGGGTTTTTTATTATATATTAAATAAACCTATGATGTGATTACAGTATAATCTCCCAAAACTGATTCTGTTAAATTGATAACCTGTGATAACTGATAAAAAATTGAGCCACTATGTCTGTTCTATAAGTCAAATCTTAAAAATTAATATTTATAAGATATCAAGATTTGATAGGTAAAATAAATTGATTTGATTGGCTCAAGTTAGATTTTATATAACATATTATAAATATAAGAAATAAATATAGCCAATCATATTTGTTTAAAGCTATATAGCTAATAGGTTATTAGTATTTCAAAACTGATAACCTGTCAAAACTGATACAAAAGCTAGCCACCATGCATATCGGTTTAGGGAGGTTATACTGTATATGGAGGGTTGACGGTATCATCGACTACAACTTATTCGGTACCTCTTAGAATAAATAAGCAATTTTCGCTCACCTCATAAAAGGCTAGCAAAATAAACACTAAAAAGTAAATATTTAAAACTATACTTTGACGTTTATTCAGATGCTTAATAGGCATAGTAAAAGCAGAATTGATATAATAAAAGTCAAGGTGATAATAGAAATTCAATAAATGTTGAACATTTTGAAGCGTTTTATTTATCATTTTTTTAAATAAAGAGAATCACAAAAAAAAACAAAAAAAAAAAAAAAAAGAAAAAATTTGCAATTTATATACGCAATTAGAAATGCAATACATAAAAAATTGGTCAAACATGTATTTAAAGAGATAACTCATCTTCAGAGATTAAAATCTACAACTGCTCTATGTTTTGTTATATTAATTGTTATCGACAGAGGGAAACCTTTTTAATATGCGCATTTATGAGGTCTAAATGTACGTACATAGTGCATATTAGATATCAAATATGAGAGTGCAATTTTACGCAAATCAATATGGTGTAGGCAACCGAACCAGTATGGTATAGGGGTGTACAGAAAAACCACACCAGCTACGTACGTATAATAATAACAATAAATACGAAGTATGGTTTTTCTGTACAGTACACCCGGCCAGGGATGGTTAAATGACCTGGTCATTTGACCAAAATTTAAATGACCTCTAGTCATCAAATAATGACCAGGCCATCAGGTCATTTAGGTCATTTACATATGAAGTAATTTTATTGGTCAGATATCTAATATAAAAAATTATCAAACGATATTATTTCACTATCGATAATCGTAACTACATATAAAAAGTCAAAAATTTACTAAGCTAATCGATAATTTCGTCTTAGGTAAAGTTGTTCAGGAGAACAAATTGCATGTGATCTGAAAATTTCGTATAATTTTAATTAAGTCATTTTCATGTTTTATGTTTACACGTAAATTTTTTCGTGTAAACATAAAACGTGAAAATGACTTAATAAAAAGTTATTAAAATTACACGAAATTTTCATATTATATGAAATTTGTTCTCCTGAACAACTTTATTTAAGACGAAATTATTGATTAGCTTAGTAAGTTTTTGACTTTTATATGTAGCCACTATTATCGGTCATATTTTATAAAAATTAATTTTGTCTAAAACTCAATTTTGATTGGCTAAACAGCATTAGATTATCAATTAACAGAAGTTAAATGACCTTCTTAGGTCATTTGTGTTTTGAAATAACCAATGACTAGTCATTTGTCATTTGAGTCATTTGGGTCATTTCAAGTCATTTATCGCTATACCTTTAACGATCCGGTCATAGCGATCACAATTGGCGCCTTTGATTGGTCAATTTTCAAATTTTCGATTAGCCGGTCTGTAAAAAAAAAGTACGATGAATTGGGCTGCCGTCAATAGAAATCACAGATTAACATTTTTTAAAAAAAAATAATACATAAAAGCTTATATATAGATGAATTTTCAAGTTATTTTAATTATTCAAATGTAAAATAATGCTTAAGACTTGAGCTTTATTTTCACTTTTAAATCATTAAAGTAGCTTCAGAATTCATCGAGATATAAGTTTTTAAAGTTAGGTATTATTTTTTTTTAAAAAAAAATGTTAATCTGCCTGGTTTCTATTGACAACAACCCAATTTTTCTCTTAGATATTATGGTAACCGCTGCGTACGTACATATTTTTAAGCAATACATATCATGTATTCGACACGGCTAAATTACATGAAATGTAAAAATGTAATTTTCGTAACACGTCCCATAGCCTCACCAAAAACCTCAATATAAACTTGATTTTATGCTAGTGGCGGAAAACGCCTTTGTAAAACGTATGAAGTTGTCAATCATAGAATTTTAGCAGACATTTGGGAGGAAATTTTTAGTTGGATTAATGAAATTTAGGTGATAACTAAGTGATACTCTTAAATACTCATAAACAGCTTAGCTAAAATGATCTGAAATTGGGGTATTCTAGTTAATCTTTTCGGAGCACTACTCATAAATCACTTTTAATCTCAGTAATCACACCTTGTTTTATATCTTATTGGCTTAGATTCTATTTAATCTCATCGTTCAATTTAAATAATCACTAAAATTCCACAAAATTTGTCTTTAGTATGTTAAATTTTTTAATTCATTGTTTTACAGCTAATTACTGTATTGTTGAGATTATCATAAGTTGCTAAATAGTATTATTACTATAACGATAATGTTGGAATTTGAAATTAGCGTATAATTTGGACCAATCGCATCGCATAATTCGACCTTTCATCTCGCATCGCTTAAAAAAATTAATACAATTTTTATATAAAATTTTATAAAAAAAGTCGAGTTGTCAGGTTTGTTTTAAAATTTAATGTTATGAAAACCAAAAAAATTATTTTGCATGGCCTAATAAATTGTTTTTTAAAATAATCTCAATTGTTATTTTTTAAAATACTGTATTTTTCGCGAACAATTAATCTAATTAACCAATAAGATATCACAGGTCGTTGTTACACGTACGTACAAATCGTAAAATTGGCGCGACACAACAGGTCCTTGATGAATCGAGAAAATTAATTTTTAAATTTTCAAACAAAATTCAAAACTTTAAATTTTTTTTTAATCGTAACTTTAATTTATCTATCATTATTAAGGATTATCTTTTCTTTATAACCTTCAATATAAAAGTTATAAGGATTCAAATCAGGTGAATTACATTGAGTTATAGACGATCTAGACCATACCTTAGATTGATTAATTCGTTGTTCGTATTGATATTAGCAAAACTTATTTCTTTCATTAAATTTCAGATAGATGATCCAATTCACCCCTTTAAATGCCGATACTACTCCTTCGCAATCCCAGATATTAGTGGATCCTCTCGATGCACCGGTAATCAATTCATAATTATATAATATTATATTATAAATTAGTTATTGATTTTATTCATTATAGTTTCGGGAATGCGAAAAAGAATATAATTTGGCACTTCGTCGCGATCATGATAGCGCAAAAGAGACTTATAAACGGCTTCTTAAAAATGAATTAATGAAAAATCCAGTATACCAAGTAATATTTCAAAATTTTGACACATTAATGTTAAAATTGTTATTTAATTGTTATTTAATTAATAGGCAGATAATAATGGTATCCCATTAGCACAGCGAATAACTAGATTAAAGTATTGTATTTTAAGAAATTATGGTGAAATATTTGAGAAAGAGTATGAGATGCAAAAGACAATGATGGATGCACAAAATGCGATTGAATATTATAAGAGGGTACGAAATTATGTTAAATACATTTGATAATTAAACGTTTTATAGCTTCTAAAATTATTATCATTTTCAGGCATTGCAAATAGATCCTAGTGATCATAGCATTCGATTAAAGATTGGCAGGCTTGCCATGTCTGAAGAGATTAATGATCGTGAATCTGCTTTGTGGGCTTTTAAAAAGATTCTTGAAGATATTAACATAATACCGTCATCTGTAAACTCTGAGGAGTCATGCTCTATGTTCAATATGCTTATACCTAGCCATAAGGACGCATTGGAAGAATATTGTCGTGTAAGTTACTTTATTTTATTTTATTTTATTTTTAAGTCAAAACGGATGTAATAATCTTATTATGCATAATTGATAGCTTTTATACGATTTTGGTGAATTTCAAAATTGTTTGAATGCGATCGATAAAGGTTTAACCTTTGATCCTTATAATCGGGTGCTAAATCAATTGAGAAGTCAGCTCTTGAAAGATACATGGGTTAAATTTTTATTACCAAGGTTGGTCCGAATACAGTTTTAACCATCATATGAGGTTTTCCTTTCTTATGATTTAATTATTTTAATTTTAAATCAAGGAGTTATTATGAAACGGCCCCTCCTTTAAGACATTCATTTTTGTTGGAAACTGTACCAAGGCGAATTAAATCATCAGGTAAATTATACATATTTTTTTTTGTCAAGACTTTTTTTAAAAGTTAAAAGTATAACCTATAATTGATACTTTAAATAGGCCATTTCACTTCTGCAACTGTTTCTTCCTACCACATTCATTTACAGAATACTACATGGGCGGGGTTGGGAGAGTTATTGTTAGATACTTATGATGGAATGTTGAACGGGTAAGCTTTTCGTTAAACACCACTTAATTTATTATAGCCTATTCAATTTTCTTTTGCTCATCTTGACAATTTGTTTATAGTCGGATTAAATTGGAAAATGACACACATACAAGTAAACGTATTGTAATTGGTTTGGAAATCACTAAACCTTCACCAACCATTGATTTAAATGGCACTGCTCAAAAACGTAAAAGGAAAGAAGTACCAACAGATAGCATTAGTGATAAATCAATGAACTTAAGGTTCATATCTTTGCAATTTTTAACGTATTAAATGATCATTATTGCAATATTGATGTCTTTTTTTTTTTTTAAAAGGGTTAATCGGAAAGCCTCGAAGATAACAGATGAGATTAATACTTTTAACAATCAGCGCAGTAAATTAGCCTCGGCATTCACAGAAAAAATAGAATCAACCATTACAAAGTTAGATCCCGATTTTTGGCTTAATGATCAATTATCAAATATTGATGATCAAACAGACAAATTTTTAGAATATTTTACAAAAGCTTGGACCTTTCATGTTTCTCGTGAGGACCATGTAGATATGATAGAACAGGCAATTAATACATCAAGGTTCGTTTTGATGCATATATATTCTTCTCACTTCTTTATTGATTTTTAGCATATACATGTTATATTCGTTTTATCATTAAAAGGCCGAAAGCGACATCAGACCCGCGTTTTTACAGGTTTACTCCCAATACGAAGCCATATGTTCCTGCATCATATTTTATCGATTCTCCAGAAGCGCATTCAATGTTAATTGCATTTATTGAAAAGATGAATGATATAAATTCTGGAATATTGGATTGTTTATGTATGTACGTTATGCATTTGTTCGGACATTTTGTGCGTTCTGATGATGGAACTTTTAAGGCCTTATGGCTTTGTCGTTGGCCCGATAATTTGAAAGAGGTTACGAGGGTGATTCTCTCAAGAATTGATCGTAGTCTGCTTGAGATGATTGAAAATTCTTGTACTAGTTGGGACGAAAAAAGTAACTTAGTTGAGATAATGATGAATGATAGTGAGGATAATATTTTTACACAGATGAAACAAAAATCTGAGGTATGACCAAGTTGTTTTTTTTTTTTAACTATTTTTAATTAAGAGATTTAAAAATCTTCGTTAGATAATTATGGGCATTTGTGAATTCTTGTCTGATTCACAAATCATGAGTACTCGAACTACTACTTCGTATATTGGCCAACAAACTTCTACAGATGTTCAAGAAATTCCTCTGGTAAATTGTCAATTGAATAATAAATATATTTTAGTATATAAGTTTCCATTTAAACTTTGTTTTTTATTTCTATAATAGACATTACAGTCTACATTAGATATCTGTAAGAAAAGCCTTGTATATTCATATTGGAATATGCAGGATTTTGTGAATAATGCTGGTATTTGTGCGTTAAATTCCGAAATTGGTGATGAATGGAGCCATCATTATGACATATGGAAAACTTGGTCATCTCAACTAAATGCTCGGTAAGCTTATAACTGTAATATGTGCTTCTAGATTATAAAATATCTTAATTTGATAATTTTAGCTAATAACTTTAAATAGATTATGGTGGTGTATTGCTCGAATGGAATTATGGAAAGGAGAGTTAGACAAGTCTATTATGTCTTTTGAACAGTGTAAGCAAAGCTACGCTTTTGGTGAACACAAGGATGATATTGTAATTGTAAACTGGTAAGAAATTATATATATATATATATATATTTTTTTTTTTTTTTTTTTTTTTTTATCATTGCAATATACTCATTAATTATGTATGTTCTATATAGTGGTTTTGATTCAAACATAAATCTATCAAACATAAATTATAAAATATGTATTTTAGAATCTAGCAGAGATGAGTCACAAAGTGAATGGACACGCACAGTTTCTCATTTTACAGATTCTATAAAATTTTTGCAAAATGCTGTGTCTGATGTCATCAGTCAGGACAGGATTATCCACTTTTGGGCTACCATTCATTCGGTTAGTTGAAAATGAGTATCGCCAAATGAAAGCAGGTAAATTTTATCTAAAAAAATTTCCCTGTCTTCATTTGGCAGTATTTAAATTATGATATCGAAAAAAACATGAATTTTTATTAATTTCAATTTTTTTTTTTTCAAATATTCAGGTTAATGAATCACTTGTTGAAGTGATCAGATGCCTTTCAATTGGCAATAAATTTGGTATGTTTGGATGAAAGTATCAAGTTTTCGCGCAAAATATTAATTTAATTCTGCGCTAATCACAGTGGACCTGGCAAAGAATGATCAAAAAACTTTCAAACGATGTCTTCATGTGTTGTATTCAACTGCCCTCGAAGTTATTTTTCCTCGCAGTATGAAGTTGGAAAGAGCAACAGCAGAAATTAGTGAACCACTAAATATATTATGTGTTCGAACTTGGGTTTTGTTTTGTTACTTATTACGACAATACGTATCAAATTCAGTGACAGATGACTTTGCTGACTTCCTTGAGGCTGTACATGACCAACTTGGAGTACGTCACATATGTGGAATCGATAATGGTTTGTTACTACATAGATATTTTCTTCTAGTTTTAATATTATACGATTTATGTATAATTTTCCTTTGTACACGTTACAGGTATATTTTTGAAATTCGTCCTCAAAACACTCACAGAATTACACCCATCGGATTATAGGCAACATGAATATCAATGTTGTCATTGTCTATATAGAGTTTCACTAAGTGTAAGCATTTCATATCTTTCTCTAGTTCTTTAAATTTTATAAACTCATAAGTATGAATAGGTTGATACGACTCCACCAAAAAATCATAATACACCTGCTGTTGATCTCGATCATGAAACCGCTGAGTTATTGTTCCGAGAGATACGAAACTATTTAAACCAGAAATCAGATAAAATGTACAAGGCATGGGCGATAAAGAATGATGTTAAAGATACATTAGACAAGATAGCGAACATGTTTCCTCCTCCACGCGATGATCGTAAGAATTTATTTTGTATACTAAAATTATTCATTCTATTTGTTTGTTTATAATATCGATGTTAATGGCATTTTATTGCAATTTTTCAAAGGATTTTCTAAATGCAGCTGGAAAACCCGACATTTTCTTGATGATGATATTAACTTTTACGAGGCAGTTCAATACAAAGAACATAATCATGATGTCAAAGAACTCGGCTCTGTCTCTGGTCGAGATTCCGATAGGGGTAACTAGATGAAAAAAAAATTCTTTCAAGATTAATTATCGAGCATTTTTATTTATTATCAAAAATAATTTTGTATGAATAAATAGCTCTCGCCGATCTATATTATTTTAGAGGCAAAATACTCTTAAATCAGTTTAAAACACGATCAAAAGCTAATGTCAATAAGGCTGTCGATATGTTAGAAAAGGCTATTGAACAATTTACAGTAATCAGATTACATACTTTTCAAGCGAAATTATTTCTTGTTAATTGATATTAATAATTGTCTTTGTTCATAGTTTGATCTTCGAAATAATCCACTAAGGTTTGCTTCATGGTACGCATTGGGTATTTGTTATGCAAATTTGGCTGATGAAAACCTTACCTGGAGTGCTGCTGAGATTAACGATAATCGGGCCGAAATCGCCAATTATCAAAAGGTTTTTCTGTTTATTTCGAATTTATTACTAATATCAATATGTAAATAATATCAATATTGTCGATTAATATAGAAATCGTTTCAATGTTTTGCGAGAGCTTCCAAAGTGATACATTTGTTTTCAAACCAACAATTAACCACACCGATCGAAGAGATCAACTTTTGGCGGGATTATGGTTATCAAGTGTATGCAATGATGTCGGAACCAATGTCAATGGAAGCCTTCTCGTTAAGTCCTTGTCATGCGGAAATTTGGTGCAAACCCGATGATACACAAGCATGCCAATTTGCGGCTTATTGTTTTGGCAAGGCATTGGAACTTGAATCCCAATTATTGAAACAAAGTGATATTGCTAATATTACTCCGGAATATACACCAAATGATACGCCCAATGAAACCGCGCATAACTCACCATATGGTACTCCCGTTGAAACTCCAACCAATTCTTCAGTTGCTTCTACAAATGGTTCTGCAAGTACTGTGCCAATTGTCAGGGATTGGAGGTGTTTATAATTTCATATTTTTTTCATACCATAATATTTATTGGTCTATATCATAAATAACTCTCCGTGTCATGTAGAATACCTTACATGGTTGGCAAATGTTACCAAAGACTTCGGAAAAAGCCTGAGGTATGATTAATTTAATATATACTTGCCATTTATTTAGTCAATTTATAACAAATGTTCTTTCGATTGAAGGTGGTAATTCAACTATACAAACTAGCAGTATCACGAACGCCAGAGAGGTCAGGTATTGCCGGCCAAGAAAAAATTTTGGATGCTGAATACAAATTGACATCTTCGCTGGCGAAATATTTAATAACTAATAAAATTAAAGTATGCAAAATTTATTATTCTTTATTTGGCTTGTGAAATTCATACTCTGGAGAGAGATATATTTATATCTTTATAATAAAAGCCATCATTTGTTGAGCAATCAATTGGCTTTACTGATGATGACACGGCGACTATAGATTATACAAACGAAGGCTCTGTTTTTAATATACAAAGACCGGAATATCAGAGAGCATATAATCTTATATGTATGAAATTAGAAAATATAAGAAAAGCGGACAAAAATAAGTGGCACCATCGTCCAGTATTCAGGGTGGGTATTAATTAACATTGTGGTTAATATTATTTTATTCTCTTCAGTTGGCTTTAACCTTAAGTATGTCATTTAAGCATGCATGGTTAATTAACCATGTTGAACAAAAACCGGAAGAAGCAAAAGCGTTACTACAGAATCTCTTCCAATTAAAAGCATCATCTAATAAATCTGTAATGAACGTATGGAAACCAGAATTTGAAAGGTAAATTTTTACGTTTATAAAAAAAAAAAAAAAAAGAAGTATTTGTCTCGTAGACTAAAGAAAATATTTACGTTTTTTTTTGGAATCCAATAGAGCGGGCAGGCATTTTGTTTATGTACATGAGTATATCTTATTTCTTATTGAATTAGCAAGGTCAACTAGAGATATTTCCACGCTTAAAACGATGGATACTAAACTATCAAAGGCAGTAAATATATTGCTTAAAGAAAGTATAATTCGAGCATGTATGGCGAATGCTTTTCAATATGTAGAACAAGCACGAAGTCTAACGATAATGGAAAATAATGATCAAGATGACGCTGAAAATTTAGAACGTTACGAGCCAGTTCTGATTATTGAGCATACTGAACAATCGAATGTTATGTCAGTAGCGGCCCTTATAACACAAGATGATGTGATGGATTCATATAATTAGAGAATGGGGAGAAATCAGTTTACTATAGAGGCTTCCTCAGTATGGTGGACAATCCTCATCTTTCTAAATTTATGACTAAGTCAATTTCATCTAATAAAAATGTAAAATTTTATAACCTTCATTTTACGTTGACTCGATCATTGACCAATTAAATTAATCAAAGAATTTAATGTGCGAGTAAATAAAGTTAATTTTTTGGTTCTAATAACATAAAATTCCTTAAAAAATGACCTGCCACCGGCTTTTAATTTAATTTAAAAAAAGACTACCCAGATAGTAAAAATTTTTTCTTAGATTTAGTAAATTAACTTCGCTTAGCCTAAGTATTTTCATTATTAGTAAAAACTTAATTTGTGATCCGCGTGGAAACTATAGAAATATCATAAGTTTACTATGTATTTTTTGCCTTTTTAGAAACCGTATATTCCCGAAAGACTTATTTTTTATTAAGTAAACCAGAATAAGTCGAGTTCGATTTATTGGCTGATCAGCAAGAAGTTTGATTGGCTAAAATTAAAGATCATCCTTTATTTCTTTTCGATATCCCGATATAGTGTAAAACAAGTTGATAACTTTGGTCATCTTTCGCACATTTTATAACTTGTGCACGTGATATTAGAAACTTTAAATCAAAAAAAAAAATTTAATATACTAACTTTGTGTTACATGCTGGTATTGTCAGAATCGCTCCTAAGACAAGTTGGTGGAACAACTGGATCTGACTAGATATCAAATGCGAATATGAAAGTTAAGTTTTTAAAGTACAATCTGACGAAATTTTAAGTCAGATTAATTATAAGAAAATTTCACTACTTTCAAGTGAAAGTTCTATTATAAACTAGTGATTTGAACCGGTTGGGCTATAATCAGTTAACCGACCCAAATTGAATAAATTTCAGGTAACCAGTTAAGTAAATTTTTAATCGGTTGACCTGTACAACCAACCATTGAATATCAGTAATCAGTTATCAGAATGTAAATGACATCAAGAAGAAGCAAAAGATCTGAGAACTTCCGAAAAGAAAATGAATGAACATAAAAATTTGAATAAAGATTCGAGAACTTCTGAAGGTAAAGTGTGAAGTAATCTTAATCGGTTGCAATCGGTTGACATTAAATATTTCAGTTCGGTTACCTGACTAAGGAATTTTTTCTCAGTTCAAATCACTACTGTTTATACATAATTTAAATTTATAGATAAAAAAAAAAGATATTGCTTAAGCAGATCAGATAAATATATCTACTAAGTATATTTACGTACGCTTTACTATATTGCAACTAAATTTCCTTGTATTTTTTTTAATAATATATTAGTTATTGGCATTAGTAAACCACTTTTATTAATTTTGTGTAATAGTTGTACTTGACTAATCACATTTATGAACTGAACAAAAAATATTGTTAATTTCTAGAATTTAAATCAGTATAAAACAGGTCTAACAATAAGTATCAATTTCTTTTTACAGAAACTAGCTCTTTTTTTATTCTATAGATCTTGGTGTTATTATAATACAAACTTACTATAGTACTGAAAATTGAGATTGAATTTAGATAAAGAATTAAAAACTAGTTTAATAGTAAGTATATATTAGTTTTTATCTTTTGTATTTTATACTTAATGTTTTTTTTTTAATAAGACTAATTTTTTTTTTTTAGATTGAAACTTTGCTAAGATTCAAAATTGGTATAGGATAGTATAAATTTGAATTTAAATAAAGAACTAGTTCAACATAAGTATTAGTTAAAAAACTAGTTTAATATAAATACTAGTTTTTTTTTTATATTTAATTTTTTTTCTTTTTAAGAGAAACTAATTCTTTTTTTTTGTAGATTTGGTTTACTAAGATTCAAAATTAACACAGAATGATATAAATTTAAACTTGAACAGAAAATTGCAATTTTTTATTTTATTTTTTTTGTTTAATTTTTTTCTTATTAGTAGAAATTAATTTTTCTAATTTTTCTTTTCTTTTTTTTTTTAGAGTTAAACTTTGTTAAAGTTCAAAATTAGTATTAAAAAATAGAGATTTAAATAA
The DNA here is from genome assembly GCA_910592325.1 of Scutellospora calospora. Taxonomy (NCBI): domain Eukaryota; kingdom Fungi; phylum Glomeromycota; class Glomeromycetes; order Diversisporales; family Gigasporaceae; genus Scutellospora; species Scutellospora calospora. The sequence continues at coordinate 10,484 of CAJVPM010000145.1, read as the reverse complement.
AAAAAACTGATTATAAGTATTATTTTTTTTATTCTATATTTAATTTCTTTTATTTTAAATAGAAACTAACTTTTTTTTTTAGTAGATTTAAGTTTTGTTAAATATGAATAGATACTAGATTATAGAGATTGAACTTAAACAAAAATTGAGAACTAGTTTAATTAAGTAATTATTTTTTATTTTATTTTTAAGGTAGCTTATATTATTAAGTATATTTTATTAGTTTGATATATAGAGTTATATATAGGTAATCTTCTATAGTTTATAATTATATAAAGAGTATATAACAAGCTATATATACAACTTTAGTCATTGTTTATTTTAAGTAATCTACTATACAAGTATTAGACTACTTAATTAATTTTATACTATACTACTATATTTGTAATCTGCTTATGAGTTATCTATTTAAATATTCTGTTTAACTAACTTATACTATTATAAACTAATATTACTATAATATCTAACTATTTAAGCTAGCTAGCTTATTACAAATCTATTTATCTATTTCAGCTTAGATTCTTTCAAGTTATATTGTATATAATATATTATAAATATCTGTAGTACTAGTTAATTTTGAAGTATATCTGCTAAATCAGTTTATATTTATTTTATAAATTTACTTAGCTTAGACTTTTGTAATATTTATATAATCTTAGTTCCTATTGAAACTTTTCACTAGTATATGTTTTTAGATTTTTCTAAATATTTTATAAGTTAGATCTTTTCAAATTCAGTTAACTATCAAATCAAATTAGTATTACTAATCAACTAATATCTGTTTACTATTTATAAGTTATAGTTTAAACTTTAATCTTATCCTTATAAAATAGACTTATTCATATCTATTCTAATTTATATTTTTTAAAATAGTCTTTTTCAGATTAAGTGTTAGCTAATATAACTATTGAAAACTATACTATATTACTAACTCAAAATTTTTACTTGCAGATCTCTTGCTTATAGATTTTATTAAGATTTATTTATGCAATATTATATTATGCTTCTAATATATAATGATATTAGTATAATATGATTTATAGAATTACAATTCTAGAAATAAACAAAGTTTACTAAAAGTTGAATACAAGATATGAGTAATTATTCAAATTTCTTAATAGTAGAATTTGAACTTTAAACCTCTTGTATAATAGTTTAGTAATCTAATTACTATACTAAGATTATTGGATTTCATTAAGTAACTATTTTTTTTATAGGTTTAGTTTTATTAAAATACAAAATTGATATTAGATTAGAAACAAATAATAGAATCTCTTTAGTAATATAATTAAGTACTATTTAGATTTTTTTGCTTTATTTATTAATATAGTTATTAATATTTTTTTTATAAATATAATAAATCTCAAAATTAAACTATAAAATAGAGTTTTAAAATAGGTAATTAATAAAATAGTACTGTATAATTATACAAATATATACAGATATATAAAAATTAAATAAAATTTTGATAAATAAATTTTTTTTTTTAATATTAAATATATAATTAAAAATTTTTATTTTTAATTGTAAATTTTGAAAATTTATTAATAAAATTAATAAGATTATTTATTATAATTTGAAAATATAATTAAAATAATTTATCAGTTATCTAAAAATTAATTTATTTATTATGAATAAATAGATTTATAATTTTTTTGTAAAACAGTTATATTATTATTAGCATAATTAATATAATTATTGTTATTACTATTACCATTATTTTTTTCAAATTTTGAAAACAAAAAAAATACCAATAATTATGACAATAATGATAAAACATTTTTTATAAAAAAAAAAATAATAAAAAAGGCAAAATGGAAATTAGCAATTTTTACTTAGATAAACTAAAACCTAGCTATGCTCTATAATTATTACTATCTCAAGCTAACATAACTACTTCTTCATATTTTCAACTAAGTAATCTGCAAGTAAGAAGCAAAGCAATGAGAAGAGGTTTGACAAATCCAAACTTACCAGAGAAAAAGAAAAAAATAGAAAAAATATTGAATATTGATCTAAAAAAACAGCAAAATTAGATCATTTATAAAAAAATTTATGATGTTAAAATGCAAAATTAATCAGATCAAAATAGAGAAAAATCACAAAATAAACAATCAAATTAGAATACAAAAATACACATTGAACTATATTGTTTACTTTTGAACGTGAAATGATTCTGATCAAAAAAATTTTAATAAAGATCACAAAATAAACAATTAAATTAGGATACAAAAATATGCATTGAAAGAATAATTTACATTATCCATTTTTGGGAGGCATCTAAAGCAAAGTAGAATTACATGAATTAACTAATCAAATCACGAATTTTTTTTGACTAGCGAAGCAAAAAAAAATAAAAAACGCAAAAAAATACAAAAAGCGGCTATCTAATCCTGTCTCGATACACTAATAAAAAATGTCAGAAAGGTAATTTTACCTATATACAAGCTATCCCTAACTCTAATCTAGGCCTAACCCTAAAGTTAATAATAATTTTATCGATTTTGTTAACCTACTCCGCTTCAGACATCCAGTTGGTGCTTAACCAGTTAACTGATCCGAATTAGACAAATACGGTTGAACGGTTAAGAATTAGAGTCAACAACCCGTTGGCTTAAAAGAAGCTAATCTAAGAAGATTTGGAATATCAGTAGATTCAAAATAACCATCGTATTTTTCTTAATTATTGTGTTTCGCAAACGTTCTCAACAAAAAATATAACCCAAGAAGAATATCACTTTAATTCAAAAAAGTTTTTCCATTTATGTAGTTAATATTAAAGGAAAATCTCTTAATATACGTCGTAAACCTTTTATGATCATATTTTTGCAGTTAGTATCTCATTGACTAACTTATGTGGCAGTATAAAAATGTGACATTGCCTTTTGATTTTTGCATTTTTGTTTATTGATCAATTTTATCCAGCAAGTGAGTATAAAGATGGTTTATTAATCGGTGGAATTAAAATCAGCAACTCATAAACACTTATTTACCACTACCCAATACCTTTCAAATCATTTCATTCAACGAATGATTTATTATCGGTGAAATTAAAATTACCAAATGAACATAAATACTGAGAGGGGCGGATTTGGGGCTACCGGGTCCCTCATGGTTAAAACGTAACAAACGTAACGCAAAGACACAAAACAACTCAAAAGAGAGGCGTGGAAGATTTGGTCCGAGAACCAAGGATCTTACTGCCACTAGATCCTGGTTTTACGGTGTGTCTTTATACGATAACTTATCTCTACTTAACTTCCTTTTTACTAAAAGAAATTACAGGACTTTTATACAAGAGAAATACAGCGGAGGCTTTGACACAGCTTAACTAAATTGAGTATCGGAGGGGGGATTTACAAGCTACAATGATTTATTTATATGATTATGACATAAAGCCGTTATTCAATTGTTCTCATTGAGCTTCGCCTCAAGCTAAACCCAATATAGCATATTATTAAATGCTATTTCACATGCGGGATCCTGCGGCTTAGCTTTGGTTCGGGAGGCTTCGGTTCGGGACCTTGGTTCGGGTCATGATCATGTTTCCCACGTGCCTACGGCTAGATCACATGTTCTCACTTACTCACGTGCCTACAGCTAGGTCACGTTTTGCCTCTCACAATACTTATTTATCCTTCAAATCATTTCATTCTAGCTGGTGAGTTTGAAGATTATTTATTAATCAGTTAAAATCAGAAGTATAGTTTTTTAATTCGGTTTTTTTTTTTTAATTATTGTAATCGGTTGAGAAGAATAATTCGGTTCGGTTAACCGATTGGTGATTCTTTTTCTCAGGTCAAATCACTATTATAAACAATATAAAAATTCGTGTAACAGTGTTTTTTCAAAAAAAATAAACAACCAATCATCAAGAACTTTACCTATGCTAAGTAACCTCACTTGTGCTTCTAATAAAAGTTGTAGAGGCAAAAAATTCTGGTCATAATGTTAGTTAAAATGATAAAATCGGCCCAGTGGATCGCAGAATATAAGCACTTTAGTCTTCGCGGCTACATGTTTACTTCTTTATCAAAACAAAGTAAATACAGTATATAGCCGCGAAGACTAAAATACTCGTATCTCGCGATCAACTAGGCCGATATTAGCGGTTTAACTACCATTATGACCAGAAATTTTGCCTTTACACTTTTATTAAAAGCATATACGTATAAGGTTTGCTTAATAAAAAAATAAGTTATCTTTCAGGAATATTCAGATTCCAAAAAAGGCCCTGCTTTTTCTTATCATTTATCTGTTATGATATTTCTATAGTTCCCACGTGGATCACGAATTAACTCTTTATTTTAAACACTGTACATAGTAAATTTTAATTTATTTTTCAATAATAATAACTTTATTAAACGAATTGCTTACTGCCTTTATTTATGTCATTTATTAATACACGTAGAGATGGGCAAAATACTCATTTTTCCGATCTCTAAACACACGTATTTATTATGTATTTACCTAATGAATTGATTTTTATAATACTGTATGTTGTAATATTAGCATCATTATCAGTTATGCAAAAATACTATTCCTGATGTTTGTTACTATAGGATTAGAGATGAGCAATGTAATTTTTTATATCATCAGTATGTATTTTTTAATCCATATTTATTACATATTTTTAAGAGAAAATCGATCACTAAATAAAAGATTAAATCTGTTCTTGAAATTTTGAAAAATTTAATTAAAGTTAGCGGTAATAAATGACGATATAATTTCCCATTATTACATATTCAGCAATAAAAATACATAAGAATATTTATTGAATATGTAAAAAATTTGCCCATCCCTACATAAGATAGAAAAAAAAAATCGGTATACGCACCATATCCTGATAAGATCCTAAAGCTACATTACTATCGAAGTATACAATTGTTTTTCGATCATAATAGAAGTTTTTACATAAATTTAGATATATCCTTAGGCCATGCAAACAAATAAAATTGGTTCTTGTTACCCGAACAGGTAACTTTTTTATAAAATTAAATTTTTTTCTATATTAACATATAAGGCTAAGCAAAGTTAATTTTTAACCTGGCCGGGTCAAATTTTACTAAACCTAAGAAAAATTTTTAAATAAATTTACTATCCGGGTGATCTTTTTTTTAAATAAAAGAAAAAAATTTTATATAATTTTTTAAGGAAAGGACTAAACAGTGCACCGTGCTAGGGTTAGGGCACGGAAAATTTTTTGGGCATGCCTAGGAGGGCATGCCTTTGTCGAGGGCATGCCTCTCTGTGCCCTGGGCATGCCCTCTCTAGATAACATAATTGATTATGTCAAATCAACTATGATAATTGACCAATCAAATCAATGAAACTTCATATGTGAGGCTTTTCTATATAAAAGAGTAAGGGCATGCACGCCTTGGAACACCGTGCCCACAACCCTAAAAAACATACACTAGTAAATTTTACAGTAACTAGCATTTATCATTAAATTAAAACCTATTTTTAATAGAAATTACTCAAATAATTGATTAAGACTGTCATTTTTATTGTTCACAGTTCTACTTATATGACTAGAAAAGGTTTATAAATTAAGTGAAAAAGCGCCCTACTGTAATCAATTTCATTAATGTACTATTCTTCCATCATCTTTATAATTTCATCATCATCCTTCATATCGTATATATCTTCTTTTTCATTCGTATCAAATATGATAATACTTTTTTTATCATCACTGAGAGTTCCAATTAACCCTCTTGCCCCGTTTGTAGTTAGCTGTAATGGTTTAAAGTGAGTGAGATCACGAAATCTCTGAACTAAAAGTGGTGTATTGGGGGTTGATATAAAATTCAACTCAGAATATTTCACTTCTGATAAGAGAATCAACACATCTTCTATTACATGGAAATCATTATATGAGTTATGGAATTGTATATCAATGAAACAAACATATATAATTGCTAAATCACCATTTTCTAATCCAACAACAATCATGTACATTCTTTCATCATCATAAAGGTTCAGATCAGAGATCGACAAGTACTCTTCAGGATGTTCATTATTCACTAACTGGATACAAGCAATCTCACTGGTTTTATTTAATGAAGTATAACTTTCGGAAGTCGTCGCATACAAAGGAAATCGGAGGACCCACACTTTAAATTTTAATGTCTTAGATTAGTTTTATTATTTCATAAATATAAAATATATTGTAAAATCGAAAAAAAATCAAGCTTACATGTTGGAGAAATATGACGGTTTTGTGATAAATAAAATGTTACATATGCGTTTGTTCTCAAACCCTATAGATTTAATTATTACGAAATGTCAAAGATATTTTAAAGCCCAGAATAGATATTAATATACATACCTCGGTTACAATTCTCATATCCGATAAAAATATATTATAGGATCGGTTCTTTTCCCTTTGACTGACTTCTCGCATTGCATGTTGAATATTTTGATTATCAGGACAATAATTAGTAAGGTCTTCGACTATATCCACAAGTTCATGTGCCTTAACAGATTTTGCAACATTATCAGCTGTCCAAGAAGATAAGGCGTCACATCGTTTAATCAATTCGGTAACAAAAGACTCAAAACTTGGTGAACGCTGAAATGAATTGTTGGAAGAAAGATAATTGTATGGATATGCTGGCAACTCGCTGCTTTGAAATGAGTTGCATTGAAAAAGGTTACAATTATCTAAAGAGTTACTTGATAAAAACGGAAATTCAAATGTAGGTAATGTTATTGTTGAAGATTGTTGATCATCCACGAAAAATTTTTCCAAATCATTTAAAAAATCTTTGCCAAGTGAATTTTTTATATATGAAGAGACTTTATGGACATCCACACGAGGTGAAGCTTCAGGATTAGTGCTTTGCTCAATAGAAGTTATATTATCGATTTCTATAAATATTTATAGAGTCGCATTAACGTGAATGCTTCAACATTTGATCATACGAAATACATTAAATAAATCTACCAAATTGGAGCCATTGATGAAATTCTAGAAAATTGATATACTCTTCATCGATAACTGAGTTTAATTTTTCCAAACGTGAAATTATACACCCAGTTAAGATCACGCAAGAATGAATAAATGATTCATCGAGTCCGAGCTTTTGAAATTTTTGAGGCCTAGAATTGAAGTGTTTTATCAGGAGTGAACGAAATTTTCCAAATATTTCAATAAAAATTGAATAAAAATTGGATACCATTTACTAAATCCAACTAATGCATTCAATTCTATAATCAATCTTTCACATCCTATACGCACGTAATGATTAATGTATTCCCTAATTTGATCAAATGTTTTCTGGCCTTTGCTTTCCCAATCTTTCAATGCCTAAATTATCACAAATTTATAAGCCAATAATGAAAATATTTTAGGAAGAATTAATAATACTATACGAAACAGATGATATACCCGTTTTGTGAGATGTGTTTCTATATATTCATCCAGCAAAGTGCTTGGTTTCCCAGTAGCTAACAAACGGACAAACTCGGCTGATAATTTTGATTTTGCTTCCTTACGATCAATCATTATAATAATTATTTGTAAGTGTAAATCGATAATATTTGAAAAACATTCTATGTATAATTTATTTACAATTATGTGTTTCCAATACTTCTTGAAAGGATTCAACAAATTTGCTTGTTAAAATTTTCAAATCTTGATATTCAGATTCAATATGTTTGATTCCTTTGAATATATAATCTGTCAAATATTTAATTGCAGTGTATCTTTGGGATAAAGTACGAATTTCAAGTTTTTGAGTGTACAATAAGCCGGTATTAAATGTGACAAAAAATAACCGATCGACACGGGGCTCAACGCTTGCTGAAGAGGTAGAATAATCATTTGTTTGTATTAATAACGTTATGAGAGAAAGATCCGGTGTAACTGACGCTTTTATTATAATCGCGTTCTATCAACCCAATTGAGTCCAATAAATATTTTATATAAAACTTTTTCGAAATCATAACAATTTTAGAATTTAATAAAAATTACCTTTATTTTAATATGCTGAGATAAAGATATTGGTTGTAAGTTATATATTCCGTACACGCTGAATCAACATACTCGCGTCGATTTAATTATTTCTGACCATAATTTCAAATTTTTATTTCTATATAATAAAAGAGAAAAGATCCACCTCAAATGTAAATTTCCGCCCGCGTCACCTGCTAAAAGCAGATCGATTGAGCCGGACGACTCATCATCCAAATCATCATCATATCCATTCAAATCTCCTAAGAGTTTGCTATTATTTTGTCATTGTTAATATTATACAGCTAAAGATCTCTAATTTAAAATATAATCATGTTTATGCATGAATAGCTAACCTAATTGGCTTGGCATTTGGCATAGTGTTTAGTCGAGGCAAATATTTCTGAATAGGATGTGCACTCATCAAAAAATCATTTGTCGCTTCACTATTTTTTTAAAAAAAATTCAATGAAAAATTCAGAAAAAATAAAAAAATAAATCGACTATTGTCAATACTTTATATTCTCCGAGTCTTTTTTTGTTTCCTGTACCCAGAGAAGGAAGTTTATTCCAAACGATTTTGATGATGGTTTTTGGATTAATTCATGTATCATTTCTAACTTATCCACATTATAAAGTCGTATCATTCCGTTTGAATAACCGATAGCAATGACTTTTCCTAAAAGTTAAGAGAGTTTAAAAAAAAAAATTGTAAACTTAATTTTTTTACAATAAGGAACGAACCGTCGGGTCTCCAGGTGAAAACTTCAACAGTTTCCTCTCTATCTTGACTAGGAGGTAAAGTCCAAATTTTTTCCAAGGCGTTATACCACCTTGCTACCCAAACACACCCCGACTCAGTACAAACGGCGATTAAATCCATTGTCGGGCACATTGACATCAGCCTAATTGAATCATCAACGTTATGCTGATTTATTGAACGAAAAGCCACGCGTGAATCAGCATCTTCGCACTGAAATATCATTTTTTTTCTTTTTTTTTCAGACGAAAAAGATATCTGATCGTGATATTTCAGTATTTGATATCGTATGAGGACTACTTAACAATGATGCACTAATCAGAAGTGCTTTCATTTCATGTGATCAATTTTATATCGGCCAATTGGATTTTGGGCCCTTTTTCAATAAATTTGTTACAATCTAGTACATGTAAGAGTTAAAAAGTAAATAAAAACAAATAAAACAGCTATATTAAGCCGTAGAAATAAATAACATCACTTATTGTTGGGACGTTTGGGTATTGAAGGATGGGTTTGTCATTGAACGATGGGTTTAATAATATCAAGGGTGAATTCGGAAGCAATTTTTTAAGAAAACGTCCTTTAAACCTTACCTTTAACCTATAATTAATGTTCTACATATTTAATTATAGGCCCAGAGTAAGTTAAAAAAGTCGTTCTTCTGAAAATTCGATTTGTTAAACAAAATTTTGTCCGGTAATCTTGAATCGTGATTGACTAATTTTGGGGTCTAATCAGTAGCTCACTCACATCACGTGCATGAGGTTTTAGTCTTCCAGAGACCTAAAAATTTTTTTCCATACTATTATATGTCCCTGTATTTCCAATTTTCCTGCGTTCAAGTATTTCATACATAAGCCGTTTATAGGTTTTAAAGTTTGTTTTAGAGTAAGAATCGTTTCTGATAATCGCTTGTCCGAATTAAAGTTTTTAGGTGTATCATCTGTATTATCATTAGATTCATCTCGATTACCTAAATACGAGTTAAATAATATAGAGTCTTTGTTAGGATAAAAATAATAGGGTACAAAATAAGTGATAATAATATTTTCGGGTTCACCTTACTTAATTTTATGTTTTCAAGTTCTTTAAAAGCTTTTTCCGTTGTTGGACGACGTTTCGGATCAATGTCACAACATTTTTGATAAAGTTGAATATATAGTGATGGTGTGCCTTTAATAGGTATTTCCCTGTTTCCCTCTAATACGTGAAAAGGAATACGAAATTTATGAATTGATTGGAATGGTGGTTGGCCACTTGATATTTCCCAAAGAATTATTCCAAAACTATAGATATCAGACTTCTTGTTAGGTTTATAAGAACCAGATGCGAAAAGTTGCGGATCAAGATATGCGACTAATCCATCAAAGTTAGAATTTGAGGTATTCGAATTCTCATCTTTTGATAAACCAAAATCTGCAATCAGTATATTTTCATTGTGAACTAAAATATTTTTAGAATGCTAAAGAGTTATTTTATTAAAAAATAAAAAGCGTTATCATTACTAAAATTAAATTGCATATATAATTGTTTTATTTATAATCAAAGAGATTAATACTTACAAGATCTCGATGAATAATATTATTTTTATGTAAAAATACAAGGCCAGCTGATATTTCATGAGCTATTCGTAATTTGTCAGTCCATTCAAGATTTGAAAAGTTATTTTTTAAATATTCACGTAAATTTCCATTATTCGCAAATTGTAAAATCATACAATATACGTTTGAATGTTCTATTATGAAAGTATTTTTAGAATTATTTGAC
>CAJVPM010000144.1:0-22917 GCA_910592325.1 Scutellospora calospora | reverse complement strand
TATACATCTAAATAATTAAAGTAAAAAAATAGTAACAAAACTTTAAATTTCGATACACTTAAAAAAAAAAAAAAAAAAAAAAACAAATAAGTATTGTATATCTGTAAGACACGTACAAGTAGCCTAGTGTTAGCATGTTAGTAAATACTGTGCAAAAAAGATACATACTTTCTGTAAGATGTGTACATAGCCTGGTACTAGCAACATTAATAGGGACCGCGCAAAAGAAATAATAAAAAAAAAAAAAAAAAAAAAAAAAATGCTTTAACAAATAAGTATTATATACCTGTAAGACATGTACAAGTAGCCTAGTATTGGCGTGATAGTAAACACTACACAAAAAAAGGATACATACTTTCTGTAAGACATGCATATAGCCTAGTACCAGTGGCGTTAATAGATACTGCGCAGAAAGAATGAAAATTACTTCACAAGTATAAAAGAAATTTATGTATTATTATAACTAAATAAAATTTTTTATTTTATATGTAGTATGCATAAAATAGGTATGGAAGAATAATTAAAAAAAAAAATAAAATAAAATTAAAAAAAAAAAAGAAGGGAATCAGATGATAAAAGCCCAATAACAAATACTACAAGTCATTAGTAAAAGAATCCAATCTGACGTAAAACATCAATTCAGTCTAAGTAGTCAGTATCCTAGCGAAAATGGAATCAGTTAGATATCAACAACTAAAAGCTTATATAAGTGAACAAAAGTTATCCCGCACCCTTTCACTCTCACAACGGAAGAGCCTATAGTTACAAAGCAAATTCTTCATAGTTAAAAAGAGATTAATTTATAAGAAAAATAAACATAAAGAGAATAAGTTATTATAGGTAATACAACAACACGAAGTCAAACCAATATTATTCTTAACCTATACTCACCCACTAGAGTGATATTTCAGAAAAGATATAATATTTAATAAGATCAGAGACCTATACTATTGGCCTCAAATATACGTAGATATAAGGAAATACGTTCAGACTTGTGACGCTTGCCAAAAACGAGGCAAAAATCTAGCAAAGCTACCATTATACCCAATACCCGTTGAAGCTTCATTTTATAGAGTAGGAATTGACATTGTGGGATCTCTACTCCAAACCTCGCGAGGCAATAAGTATATAGTCGTCGCAACAGACTATATGACTAAATGGCCAGAGGCGAAAGCTATAGAAGCAGCAAATGCAAATGAAGTAGCTAACTTCATCTACAAAGATATAGTGTGTCGACATGGGTGTTCCCAATACCTATTATCCAATAGGAGAATACATTTTATGAATAAACTGATGGATGAATTTTTAAAAAAATTCAAAATAAATCATCATTATTCAACCCCTTATCATCCTCAGACAAATAGCTTAGTCGAACGGTTCAATAGGACACTTTGCGAATCCCTAGCTAAGCTTATCATAAATATAAAGGATTGGGACCTCTTGATTCCTTCGATCCTCTTTGCATACTATACAGCTAAACAAGATACAACTAAAATGACACTATTTTATTTTGTTTATGGAAGAAACGCAAGCTTACCTATACATCCGAGCAAAACAGAAGATTTATTAGAGGGGACATTTCTACAATGATTATTCGAGTTAATTGATGTAGTACCATAGTCCAGGGCCACTACAGTTGAGAGAGTCAAAAAAGTACAAAAAATAACCAAAGAAAGATATGATCGACAATTGAGAGTCTTTGAAAATTTAGACAAGGGAGATTCTGTCTTAGTCTATAAGGCTTCACAAGCTACTTCGAAAAGCAACAAACTCGACTCTAAATGAAAAGGACCCTTCATTATCCATAGAGTCCTGCCAAAAGGAGTCTTTAAGCTTTGTACTGTTGATAGGAAGATCATCAAATCACTGATTAACCGAAAGTTACTAAAAAAATATCATCACCGTGAAGACCTAATCTAAAAAAAAAAAAAAAAAAAAAAAATGTTTTTTTTATCTAATAAGTAATACATATAAGATAGGTATAGGAGAATGTTATGGGATAAAAGAATAAGACCCAGAAGATAGGTTGGAGCTGCACCTAATAATATGAGGCAGCGATGACAGATAAGGTAATTACCAAGAATAAACATACCTATTATTGTGTTGTTACACAAATTATAAGTGATAACGAGAATGATGATGAGAATGGTGACAAGGACGGTGACGAGAATGATGATGAGAATAGTGACAAGCATGATGACGAGAGTAATGTCATAATATAAAAAAAAAAATATATCGTGTAGAATAGGAAACAAAAGTAATATAGGAAAACTTACTATAAGCCTTAAAAGTAAAAAATTTTTATAAAAGAACTGTAAATATCTTCTTTGTAAGAGTAGCTCCTTGGAGGGGACTATCACAAATAAATAATAATTAAAAAGAACTCCTTAAATAAACTGTACATATAACCTTAAACTAAAAAGTTCTAATTCAGTCCTTGATAAATATAATAAAACATTCATAAAAACATTGACTCGAGTAAACTAATAAACTTTAATACCAAATCGCTAACATCATACCTTTGGCAACAAGTATTAATCACAAACCTGATTTATCCGCTCGTAACACTAGTAATATATTTTAATTTACTATATAAAAATCTATTATACTATCTAAATTATATAAAAAATAATCTATATACACTATATGCTTTAAAGAAAATGAGGAGTTAATATTCATATCTGATAAAGTTTCTTTTAAGATAAGAGTAGTATTAGATTATTATTAAATATTAATATTAGTTATTAGGGTTAAGGGAGTTAGAGAAAGAGATTATAAGTTTAGAATTATTGTTTTTAAAAAGTAGAGATAAGATCCTTTCTAGTAGAAGAGAAGTTATGAGTTGCTGAAGAAGTGAAACTAAAATTAGTAGAGGAAGAAGAGTTAGTAATATTATTAGGTAAGCAAGTATAATAGTAAACATTATTTTTATAAATATAGCATTATTAGTTAGTTTGTAGTTATTATTAGAAAATTTGCATCTAATTAGAAGCTAGCATTTTAGATAAGTATGTTGATAATGAGTTAGTATAGAAGATAGTAAGATACTATAAGTAATTTCAGCTAAGTTTTAAAAGAAAGCCTTAGTTTTTTTGTTAGCTAAATTTGCAGAGAGAGTAATAAAGCTAAAAAGTAAGATATTATATTCTGTATTGTTTGTAAAGATAAAATTAGTATAGTAGATTCTATAGAAGTATTGAGTAATAGCTAATATTTTAGAAATAAAGAGAAAATATATAGGTTTAGTATTGCTTTGAAGAGCTTTAGTAAGACAGGAGATTAGTTTGCTTTTTGATAGAATTAGTATGATATTTTTGAATCTTTTTTATAAAAGCTATTCTAAAAATATCAGAACACTTACTGTAAAAATAATCTAAGTCAAAAGTATATAGAGTTTTACTAGTTAAGATAGATATATAAATAGTAATAAACTATAGTTATATTTAAATATAATGAGATTGAGAAGAGCTTCTCAAAAAGGTATAATTTGTATTATATAATAGTATATAGCTTGTGTAACTTGTATTACTTGTATAACTTGTAACTAAAGTAGCTAGTATAGCTTATAGCTAGTATGATACAAGTTAAGTATTGCTTGTATTATATAGAATACAAGTATATAGTATTAAGTTAAAAATAAAATAGGTTTTGTATTATATGCAATACAAATTAAGAATAAAACAAATAAATAATTATATAATTTTTGTTAAATTAGTTTGAACTTAGAAAAAAAATAGTTAAATTAGTATAATTATCAGGTTAACTAATAATTTTAGCTGAATTGTTATTTGATCTAATTTCAGATTTAAAGAAGAAAAAGGAAAAGAAAGAAAAAAGAAAATAAATTTAAGAAAAAGTCTTAAGATAGTTTTTTGAGACTAGTTTACTGAGTTTAGTTTGTTTTTGATAAAATTTATACTGAAATGAAGCCAGTAATATACTATCTTAATAGACAAAAGTTGTTAGCTTAATAAAATTTTAAGAAATTTTCAAAGTAGCTATTTAAAAGTTGTAGCAGAATAACTTTATATATTTGGGTCTGAGAGATATAAAACTAGACCACTCTAGAGCAAAATTCTATATAGAACAATTTTCTTAGTGGCCTAAAAAATATTTACTTAATAAAGTATTAAGTTATTGCAAAATATTTTTAAGAGATTTTAGTACAAATAATCTATAAAAAGAGTTACTTAATTAATAAATCATAAATTAAATTATAACTTTCTAAAATTCTATTAGTAACAATAATTATAAAATTAAAAATAATAATAATAATTATTGTATATTTGAAAAAAAGATTTCTTTATAACTAATAATTATATATATATTTATATAATATTTTAACTATAAAAAAATCTATATATATATATTTAAACAATTCAAAAGAAGATATTATAAATTTAATTAAATGAAATATTGAACTTTTTTTAATAGTATATATTTCTATTTATTTATTTTAATTTTTTAAATAAAAGAATATATTTTTTTTTATTTCTGTTAATTTTATTTTTTTAGATAAATATTTTTATTTCTAATATATAGTATTCTAATTAGATTAGATTAATCTAAAATAAAATCTGATCTGAAAGTTCAAGTTAAGAAAAATTGACCTAAAAATTTTCAGATCAAGTTTAGGTCAAGTTCAGTTAAGAGTCAACTTGACTTGAACTTGATCTAAAAATTACTAATAATAAAACAAATTAGCATTAAATTAATTTTACTAGTATTAAAATTAATTTTTGCTAGTTTTAAAATTAATTTTAGCTAGTACTAAGATTAATTTTGACTAGTATTAAAATTAATTTTGGCTAATATTAAGATTAATTTCAGGCTAGCATTAAGTATAATATTAGTATAAAATACTCATTAATTAATATTTAATATTAGTTTGTTTTTTTCTTTTATTATTATCTATATATAATATCAGTTTATTTTTTTTTTATCTATGTATAATATTGAATTATTGTTTTTATTTATTTTGTATTCTTTATCTACTAGTTTATTTCTTTTTTTCATATATCTATATAAGATATTTTTTTTTTTTATTCATATATATATTTTTGAGTTGATTTCAAATCAAGTTCAAGTTGAATTAGTTTAAGCTTTAACCTGATCTGAAATTTTTAAATCAGATTATAAAATTGTTAGATCAAGTTCAGATTAGCCAAAACCCAATCTGACCTAATTTAATCAGAATACTACTAATACATTTCTTAAAAGCTAAAATCTAAATTGTTTATAATTCTTAAAGTGAATATACTAAAGCAAAAGATATAAAAGCAATAACTAAAAAACAATTGATACAAATTTTATTTGTATAATAAACTAGTATAAAAATTTTAAATATTATATTAAGAATATATAGAAGAAGAGTTTTTTAATATTTAAATATACAGGTCTGGCAATTTTAGTATAGTGGTTAGGTTGCCAGACCACCATGCAAAATGTCTGAGATTCAAATCTCACTGTTAACAAATTTGAATAATTATTCAGACTTTTGTACTCAATTTACAGTAAACTCTGTCTGTTTCTGGAGTTGTAACCCTATAAATCATATTGCACTAATATCATTCAGATATTGGAAGTGTGATGAGATGTTTGGAGAGACATAACATTATATAAATAAATCTTAATAGGATCTATGAGCAGGGACCTGCATGATAGAAACCCCGAGTAGGTGAAGTAATATAGCTTTTGACAGTTATATCAGCTAATATTTGATTTAGAAAAGAAACTGTGCTTCAAAAATATAGATTGAGAGAGATGCAAGTAAGTCTATTCTACAAGAAGAATTGGCAACACCAACTTGGCTTAGTAGCTAACTGAATTGAGAAGATCTACCTTGTAAAATATTCAAAGAAATCAGTGAACAGAAAACCAGTAGAGAGCCACAGTAGAAACTGGAGTTGTATGAACATCTACAAAGATCTAAGCTAGATAAATTTGTGAAATGGGTATGGACTACTCTAGTAGGTTTGCTTCGAGGTTAACTAGAGCTCTGCAAGCTCATAATATATTAAGCAATAAGCATCCTAAGAGAAACTAAATTAGAGTTGAAAAATAGATCTGTAACAAGCTATCTAGCTTAAGTGGTTAGGTGTTATAGTGATGTTAGTTTGTAATAGTATGAGTTAGTTGAACAGAGTGTTTAAATAGATAACTCATAGACGAGTTACAGTATAGTGTAGAACTAATTAGATAGTCTATTACCTGTGTAGCAGACTACTTAAATTAGACAATGACTAAAGTTATACAAGTGGCTTGTTGTATACTCTTTATGTAATTACAAACTATAGAGATTATTCATATATAATCTCATATATCAAACTAATAAAAATCATCTGGTAATGAAAGCCACCTTAAAAATTAAAAAAAAATATTTAAATATACAAAATAGATGCAAAAGAGCCTTCTGCAGATTATCTAAGTATGAATTTGCTTAGACAAACTGCTTGAGTAGAAGGAAATTTTACTTTTGTAGCTGATTGTACTTGGGCACCTAAAGCAGCTAAGTGAGTCTAGAATTATAAAAAGTGAACAGTTATATAGCTAGTATAAATTAGTTTATATTCATGTTTTAATATTATATGTTTTCTTTTAATAAATAAAAGACAAGATCGTCTAAGTTAAAAAATATACAAAAATAATTAATTAATAGTATTAAAAGCATCATTTTATGGAGATCTGTCTCTATAGCAAACCCCATAATTAACTAATCAGATTATATAAAAAAATTATCAAAACAATAATAAAATTTTAAATTTTTTTAAAACTTTTTTAATTATCTTAACAACTACTTATTTAAATTCAATAACAATTTTTTTATTAGAATTCTATAGATCTTTATAATTCAAACAAAAAAATTTTTATTATATTTAATTAAGTAGTTGCTGAGATATATTTAATTAAAACTTGCTAAATTTTCAAATAACTTAGAAAAAAATTTTTTAATTAAATTTTTAACAAAATTTTAATCAAATATATCTCAGTAACCACTTAATTAAATTCAATAAAATTTTTTTTATTTACATTCTACAAATCTGTAGAATTTAAATAAAAAAAAATTGTTAAATTTGATTAAGTAGTTACTAAAATATTATCAATAGAAGTTAATTTTTCAAATTTTAAAACACCTATTACAAAAAACTATGCTAATATTTTTATTATAATTTGATCAAAGATATCTTAGTGATGACTTGATCAAATTTGATAAAAATTTTTTTATTCAAATTCTATAGATCTGTAAAATTCAATAAAAAAAATTTTATTGAATTTGATTAAGTAGTTACTGAGATATCTTTGATCAAATTATTTTTAAAATTTTAAAATACTATTACAAAAAATTGCACCAATATTTTTATTACAACTTTGATCGAAGATATCTAGCAATTACTTGATCAAATTTATTAATTTGAATTTTATAGATCTGTAGAATTCAAATAAAAAATTTTTATCAAATTTGATCAAGTGGTTACTGAGATAACTTTAATCAAAGTTACTTTTAAAATTTAAAATATTTATCATATCACACTTGAACTAAAATTTTTAATAAATCTTTAAACAAAGATATCTCAACAACCAATTGATCAAATTTAATAAAAATTTTTTTATTCGAATTCTACAGATAAGTAGAATTAAATAAAAAAATTTTCATCAAATTTAATCAATTGGTTACCAAGATAACTTTGATCAAAGATTCATTAAAAATTTTAGTACAAGTATTATATAATAATTATTTTAAAATTTAAAAAATAACTTTGATTGAAGATATCTCAACAACCTCTTAATCAAATTTAATAAAAATTTATTTATTTGAATTCTACTAATCTGTAGAATTTAAATAAAAAAAATTTTATCAAATTTGATCAAGGTATCAATAAGATATCTTCAATCAAAGTTGTAATAAAAATATTAGTATAGTTCTTTGTAATAGGTATTTTAAAATTTTAAAAATAATTTGATCAAAGATATCTCAGCAACTACTTGATCAAATTTGATGAAAAGTTTTTTATTTGAATTTTACAAATTTGTAGAATTCAAATAAAAAAATTTTCATCAAATTTGATCAAGTTATTGTTAAGATATCTTCAATCAAAGTTGTGATAAAAATATTAGTACAGTTTTTTGTAATAGGTATTTTAAAATTTGAAAAATAATTTGTTCAAAGGTATTTTAGCAACCACTTGATCAAATTTGATAAAAATTTTTTTATTTGAATTCTACAGAACTGTAAAATTCAAATAAAAAATTTTTATTAAATTTGATCAAGTCATTACTAAGATATCTTCTATTAAAATTTTATTAAAAATTTTGATACAAGTATTATATAATAGATATTTTAAAATTTGAAAAATTAACTTGTATTGATGATATATTAACAACTATTTGTTCAAATTAAATAAAATTTTTTTTATTTAGATTCTACATATCTGTAGAATACAAATAAAATAAATTTTATTAAATTTTAATATTAGTTGCTTAGATATTATTAAAAAAATTATTAAAAATTTTTATTCTATTTCTATATATTAAATATTTAAAATCTTATAAAATCTTAATCAAAAAAATATTTTTAAATCTACTTTTTTATACTAACTTTAATTGCATATAATAATTCTATAAAAGAATAAAATATTTGTATTAAATTTAGATATATACTATAAAAAAAAAAGTTAAAAAAAATTTTTTAAAGAAGCAAAATTAATGATTATTATTTTTAAATTTGATTAGTTAGTTATTTAGGATCTTATAGAGATAGGTCTCTAAGTTAATTTTGTCTAGTATTAATATAAAAAATTAATTCTTTATATAATTGTAATAAGTAGTTTTTTTAGAAGCTAGTTAAAATTCTGATAAACAGAATCTTAAAAAAGTTAAAATTTTAATAAATTATTTTGTATTAGAGTTAAGTAAGTATAGTATTAGTTAATTTTTATTAGGATTCTAATTCAAATCTATTTTTTTTACTATTATTTAATAAATATAGTATATTGCTCTTCTTTAATTAGAGTTAGTCTTAAATACTTTGTATTGTTATAAACTAAGTTTTATTCATTTTATTTTATTACTATTTTTTTTCCCTTAAGTAATCTTGCTCTTCATTTTATTAAGAGAATTACTATACTAGTAATAAGACAAATACAAAAAATTAAAACTATTTTAAAACTATTCTAATCTTAAGACTACTCTCTTTTTGCAATTTCAGACTTACTTAGCTACCTGTTTGGTGTCCAAATACAATTTGCTGTAGCAGTAAAATTTTCTTTCAAAACAAAATATATATTGACATATATCCTTTTTATTTTGATCAAGAGAAGGCTGCTTTTAGTCTGTATTTTATTACTTTATTATTAGTATTTTAAATAGTCAATTTCTTAGATATTGATTTCTTAATAAACTGAATAGTTAAAGTTAGATTTAAGTTAGACTATTAGATTTAACTTGATGAAACCTTTTTAATAAGCTATAAATTATATATTAAAGCTAATAGTTATTGAGTTATCTTAAAAGTAACAATAGAATAAATTACCTTTTCTACCTTTTTATCTTTTTTGCTTTTTCTACCTTTTCTATCTTTTCTAGTTAGAAAATTATTTCTTATAGCTTTAGTTGCTATAGCATGAAATTCTTTAGTAATTTTCTCTATAAATAAGTAAATATTGTTCTTATTAATTGTAGAAAAAGAAGTCAAGTTATAGTCTTCAGGCCTTCACTTCTTAAAGTTAAATATATTTGGATCTTCTAAAAGACTTTGCTAAAATCTCATATTTATATCCATTCTCTTAATTATCTTTATTTTTTATTTTTATATTAGAGGAGAAGTAATAAGTATTATTTGTTAAATCTTATAGTTACTATTAATTAAAAAAGTAAAAATAGGTTCTAGATTAGAACTTATTTAGAAATTTGGTTATACAGAGATTTAGGTTTAACTAATCTATTTAAATAAACTAAAATAATCTAAAAATTCAACTAAAAGATAACTCTAGCTTAGATAAGGCTTAAAAAAGATAATAATTAATTTGATCTAAGATTAGAGTTACTTGAATAGATTTTTAAAAATCATAATTTGATTATAATTTGGTTACAATTTAGTTACAATTTAGATATCACAAGAATTCTAAGTTATTAGTAAATTAATTTAACAATTACAATATTGATTAATTGTTTAATTAATTTATAAGTATTATAAAAGAATATATAATATAAGAATTTGAATACTTTTACTCTAATAAAAAAAGACTTAGTAATAATGAGAAAATAATTCAGAACAGAATTTAATAAAAGATTATTACAAGAACAAGATAGAAACAATTTAACAATTTAATAAAATATTTCTAATGATTCAAAAAAAAATTTATTCAAGGATAAATACTTCTTTTTAAAATTATTCAAGACTCAGAAAGTTTTATTTTTTTAAACTCTGAGAATTAATTTTTATTCAAGATAATTTATATTATTTATATATACTTTCTTTATATAATAGATTAATGAGAATTAATTTTTTTTTTTCAAGAGACCTTTTTAGCTAAACAATTTTATTAAATATATTATAATTTGTTATAAGTAATAGTTACAATATATTCAAATCTATGTGACTATCTTAGAACTAATTTATCTATAAGGTATACTTGATCTAATTAATACTACTCTACTATAGAATTTCTAATTAGAGTTATACTATAACTATTATTATTAAGTTACTATTACTATATTCTTTGTATCTTTTATACTTATATAGAGATACTACTAGATAAGTATTATAGATATCATAAAATATTATCAATTCTTATAAATAACTTTCTGTTTGGTATCTAGTCAGTTTTACAGCTTAACTTCAATATCTTCTAAACTGAAGTCTAAACTCACAACTTATTACAACTTTCTACAGATTATAGAGATACTAGTGTATTATAATATACAACTATATTTATATACTATACTACTATCAATACTAGATACTTCTGTGTATTGGTAGAGTACAAGCTATGTTTTATAACCAAGGTTGCTTCCAACTAAATTTATAATATGTAATACTATTTCTAGCTTGTATTGCTTAGCTAGTATTTTTAATATTAGTATACTCGTATATTCAGATATACAATTATATTACTAGCCTAATACTTTCTGCTAATTTAGATTTTTATACATGTTCTAGATAGTTGCCAACTCTCTACAGAACTAGAACCTTCTAATTCTAGCTTTTACATGTATCTGAGATATTTTATATCTAGTCAGAATAATCTTTTGCTACAGATTTATTACAGTATATTCACTACTTTACTTATTACTCAAACTCATATTACCTTTGTATCATCCTTCTAAGCAAGTTTCTAACTGCTAGAAATATTAGTGCTACCTACCTTTGAAGACTTATTTGTATAATATTTATGTAATAGAACCTTCTATGACACTGATTGTCATATGTAATACTAACTTACTCTATAATATCAATCTCCTTTTAGAAATTCCTTTTTTAAAATCTTATACTTTATATAGATTTTACTACAGAGCTTCACATTTGATTAATAGTTTTTATAAGAATTACAGAAATAAATGCTTCCAACCAAACTCAAACTGTTGACCTTGTTTGTGAAGAGTTAAGAACTTAACTAACTAAGCCATAGGACCCAACCTATATTAATGAGAATTATTTTTGTTCTAGCTATTCTAATTTTTCTTGTAATTCTTATTTTTCTCATTATTCTAATTTTTCTTACTATTCTAACTTTTCTTATTTTTTTGGAAAATTTCGAGAATAGCAAGAATTCCAGGAATTCCCAGAATTCATAATGTGACGATCTTTACCCTAAACTCTCCTAGCCTTCGAGTTCTACTTAATAAGGTAAGATATTAACTAAAAACAAATAATACTAACACTAAATACAAAATAAATAAAAAAGAATTAATAATATATATAAAAAAGAAATAGGTCGATTGGTGCCCCGGAGCCCTTCACAACGTCCCCTATATATGGAAAGTCAATTACATCTTTTAATCTTGATTATGTAGTACGTATTGAATCTTGTCTGTTATGTTAAGGTGCATGCTGAATACGTACGTATTAATTATTTCCGAATATATATGTATATCTCGTGCTGAATTTCTAGAGTGCGCTATACCGTATTCGAGTTAATTAATAAATCATATATATTCTACTGATATTGTGAACTTTGCTATTCGAAAATGTGTAAATCTTTGAATTGTTTTTTATTTATATTGATATTTAAATGTGATTCCGGGATGTAGCAGTAAAAAAAGCAAACTATTAAATTCGACAATTGATATATTATGCGATTAAAATGGTAATGGTAATTTAAAATAGTCCACGTAAATATTGAGCATTATAAATTTACTTACCCGAACAGCGAAAATATATGCTGGTAATATCGTACGATCCTTTAAATTATATGAAAATTTATAAGAATAGACAATATGGTCAATTGTTTTTATATTATAAATTTTATTACAAAATCGTGCGACTTTAATCTCGTAAAAAGGAGCTTAAAATTTAAAATAGCCCCTCAATTACCCATTTTTACCTTTATAAAGAAAATTTTCTTAGTTCTTTATACAGTTTTAACATTAATCTTATTATTGCGCTTTGCAAAAAGGTGTGACCCTGTGATTTTCTTTGTGATGATAGAGGAAAACTTCTGTGATTCTAAATTTCCTATTGATCAAATAAGTATCAGGTATATACCGAAAAATTCGGAAAACACCTAATTTCCCGTGATTTTCACATGACATCATGATCTGCAAGGTCGCAAAGCGCAATAATATTAAAAATAAATTACAATCATCCTTTTTCTATAATGTATTGTCGATTCTAAATCAAAGAATTATAATCATCCTTTTTCTATACTAGATTGTCAATTCTAAAATCAAAGAATTACAATCATCCTTTTTCTATAATAGATTGTCAATTCTAAATCAAAGAATTACAATGGTTAAATTATGTGCATGTCTGAAGTGTGCTTACTAAAAATACCCTTATAAAAATCTTTTCATACGTAGTATCTAACACTGTATTCATTACTTCCCCGTTCCTGGTTTCGCGAAACTGCGTTGCGCAGCTACTTATTATAATATCGGTATTTTTTAAAACGTTCTAATTTATGTTCTAATGAAGCGAATTCAATTCTGTAACTTGTATATGATATGTTGAGTATGGTTTTAAAACTATGTTGCCATATTTAATATTAATATGTAGGTCTCTATATAAATAATGTATTTAAAAAATTAAACATACGATCGATGTATTTTTTAAACCGTTCTAACTTCTGTTCTATGAAGCGAATTAAATTCTGTAGCTTGTATATGATATGTTAAGAGTATATTTTTTAATTTAATTTATTTTATTTAATTAAATTTATAAATTAATAAATTTTAATAGTAAAATATTCATTATTAAGCCATACAAAATTAATTTTTTGTTTCTCATAGCCCGACCGAGTGACTTTTTTGACAAATTGAAATTAAAATTTTTTTTTTTAGATATCATATAAGTAAATATATATATATATATATAATTTTCTTAATATGAAAAAAAATTTTACATATAAAATTTTTGTCTGGCCGGCCGGGTCACTTTTAAAATTTTTATGTTATCATTATGAGAATCAAAAAATTAATTTAGTATGGTCTTACGTAAATTTCTACAAAATTTCATTGGTTCGCTTATCATATAGAACACCCAATAGTTCACAAACAATTAATTCACCGACAAGCTTATTTTACAGACAACCAATTCACAGACAAGCTCATTTAATAGACAACTTATTTTTACAGACAGCTCATTTAATAGACAAAGTGATTTTTTGTGAAGTGAGCAGCACTAACTTTAACTTTTTGATTCGAATTATGACCCTGATCAAACGTAGAGCTTAACACTCTTCAGAAACATCGAGTTTATTAATCTGAATTAACTCAGATAGCTTATAAAATGAATTCAGGACTAATTTTTGGGTAGATGTACTAATAATTACGAAAATGTTCTTTATACTCATTACCAGTGAAGGAAATCTGAATTTTTTTTTTTTTGTTTTTTGAGAACATAAAATTTTAAATTTATTTTCTTATTAATAAAATTTACTATATTCAAAAAAAATTTTTTATGTTCTCAAAATACTATTAACTATATTAAAAATTAAAAAATTTCATGTTTCTATTCTGAGAAAATAATTTTGTTCTCAAGAACGTCGAGAACAAAATAATATTTTTATACTCACATTAAATTAATACAAATAGAATAATAGTTGATATTAAATACACATGTATTAAATATCTTAATGATTTTAAAAATCTTAATTAGGCCATAAATTGATTTTCATAACCCGGCCGGGTCAAGGTTTGAAAACTTTCAAAAAATTCTTTTTATATGTTTTAATAACCGGGTGGGTTTTTGTAAAAAAATTTATAGTATTTTATAAAATTTTTACATATAAAATTTAAAAAAAAAAGCCGGCCGGCCGGGTCTGATTTAAAATTTCATGTTATGAAAACCAAGTAATTAAATTTGTATGGCCTTAAATACTGTTTTTGTCTCTCATTTTGCGAATAACTTATGATGATTTTCGGATGCTTCCACTGTATCCTGTTTTAACATATTCACTGATCGCATTACTAATTCTTACTTTATAATTGCACAATTCATGACCCCCTTTAAAGTCCAGCTTTTCTAATGCCTTCGAAATTACAACATTACTAGAACTTTTCGTTCTTTGATCGAAAATGTGATCGTAAAGGGCCAATCACATGTTTGATCAGGTGACGATTCAGACAAAGACTGCTGAAATGAGTGCTGCCAAGGGAAAATGATACTTCAGTTTATATCGATTATTTATATGATTCAGCCCCTCTGATCGATGATACATTAGGCTTTAAAATTATATTATGTTCGCTGAAAAATATGATTAGTGATATATTAGTAATATATCGCTGATCATATTTTTCAGCGGCCAAGTTCAGAACGTTATATTATTTTAAAGCCCGATGTATTATCGATCAGAGAGGCTGAATCAAATACAGTAAATAATCAATAAAAACCGAAGTATCATTTTCCTTTGGCAGCACTCAAATGAAGGGAAATCTGTAAGTGAATATTTAAGCTATCACCGTAGCGAACTTATCGTATTATATTATAATACGATAAGTCCGCTACGGTGATACTTAAATATTCACTTTCAAGTTTTTTCTTTGCAGTATGGATGGGCATAATTTTTTATGTAATCGATATGTATTTTTTATTCCTTACATATTTTTTGTAAATTATTACATATTAAATGCATGATTTTTTTAAGAAAATAGATCACAAAATATAAATAATTTATTACCGTTAACTTCATTACATATTGCATCAAAAATTTTATATGTAAGAATAGTACGTAAAAAAATTTTGCTCTTCCTACTCTGCAGTACTCAAATATAACAAAAATTGTGAATCTACTTACTGTATTAATGCTATAAAATTTTTAAAAACCTTGTTATATAACTTTTACTATTATACATATATAACAGATTTATATAATAAAATTTTAATATCATATACAGTAAATATATTTATTATATCTATTTATGTTTATAGTTAAATATATTTTTTTGTAACATAATATACGTAGTAAGATAAATTAAAACAAAAAGATTAATCTTCAAGAATGTAAGTTACAATTATATAATTTATATACAGTATATATATATATATGTTAAAATTATTTTTTTCTATATAATAATATATTTTACTTTCAAAGCACAATTTTTTTTTACTTAGCCTTGTCACAGTGCACTTAGTTAAGTTGGCGTTTTTAAATATTATCGATATATAAGTGTCGTCAAGAAAAAACTTGTTGGCGGCACTCATACACTTGAGTTTGTAAAATTTTAATATATTAAAAATTTTTACGTATTACCAAATTATTTTTATTACATTTTTTGACAATTTAAAAATAATTTATCTGAATATATGTTTGACATGAATAAAGATAAACAAGCGATTTTCATCTTAGGCCATATAAAGTTAATTTCTTTCATAACGTCAGACCAAGCTTAAAAAAAAAAAAAAAAAAAAAAATTTGACTTGCCAGGTTTACAGTATGAAACCCAACCCAATACAAATACAAAAAATTTTTAAATTCGCACATGGTTTAATAATTAGTAATCGTCAATGATCGGTGAAGTTTATACCATTTACTATATACGTACCGCATTTTGATAGAAAATCTTACTTTATAACAGATATAATAATATAGCCACTAGTCAGGAAATATGTATTTTTGAATAGCTACGTATAAAATATATTGCAATACTGTAACTACGTATCAGTTTTCATAATTATATTAGTTAATATAATTAATCTAACAGGCAGAAAGTTGTATTGTAACCTAACAGAAATCACATAATTTATTCAGAATTTCGTGGGCAGTGCACACATATGAGCGTCACCAAGGAAAAACAAAAAGTTGGAAAATTTATAATTATAAATTCACTTGACGCCACTCATATATAGCCAATCTTTTACGTAATGGTACTGTATATAGTTGATAGTAAATCGTTTTTCTTTCAAATAATCAGCGATATTATCATAAAGAAAAAAAATTACACAATTAAACAGATAAAGAGTTTTTATTTCTATATATAAACTTATAATAATAGAACGTACAAAAAGTATTAAATATCGATTATGTAAAAAAGCGTTACAATAAAGTTTCTAATTTTGTTCAGAATAATCTGGAAGCCGTATCGACATATGCAAAAAAAAAAAAAAAAGCAATTACTGGTATAAAGTACTACATTTCTATGTTTTTCTATTGTTTCGACCTAAGCCGCACGGATCAAACGCAAATTTGCGCAATAACAATATTGCAATAGTGGCAATTACATACAGATCGTACGTATGTATAATGTATTAAAGCTATTGTTGAACGAATCAGGAGCATCTCTAATTCAACACAAAACTAAATTTGGAATTTTGGAACATGAAGACTCTATATAATATAAATAGCCTTTTTAGATTAAATAATTCGTTTTGGTATGATTGGGTATGCTAGTAAATAAATAGGATCCACACATTATTTCGTTTCAAAGATCAAGATCATTTTCTTTACTCCTATATTCCTTTTTTCATACTGGTAGATTAATTATAAGGTTTAATTTCATTGGGAGCCTTTTAGGGATCAGGTATTATCAAACGTAAAACTTATATTGAATGCTGTTTTATTTTTGTTGTACTGTACTAATAATTAATGGTTAGTATGTTTGATCGGTTGTTTGGTCATGCACAAATAACTCTGTTTATTCTTTGATGACATACACTCCTTTGAATATAGGTCGTAAATAATAGTATATATAACTTTCGCTCCATATTTTTGACGCATAAAAATTATCCAAATAATGCGTTCGATAATAAAGTTGTCAGTATTAGTTATTGCTTTAATCTTAGTAACGTTGAATATTCAGTATGTAACTGCTATCGACGGTTTGCACAAACGACGTAAGTATGATTTTTACCATATTTAAGAAAAATGTAAAAGAAATACTAATTTAACTTTTTTCTTTCTCCAGAACAACCAACCTCTGCAAGTTCTTCTCTTCCAACACAACAACCTTCAAACTCATCTTTAAGTCAGGCGACCCCACCCTCAAATTCAACAACACCTTCAAATTCAACAACACCTTCAAATTTAACAACACCTTCAAATTCAACAACACCTTCAAATTCAACAACACCTTCAAATTCAACGATACCTTCAAATTCAACGACACCTTCAAATTCTACATCATCAAACTCAACATTCGCAAACCTTCCGCCCGCCGGGGCTGCTCCAGTTATGATCACAATCACATCTCCTCCACAATCAGTTAATAATCTTCAAGCTATCGGATATAACATAACTTTTACATGGACTTATTCATCCCAATTCTCTACTATACCAAAATATTTGAATATAACTGCTGTACCTTCGGCTACAAGTTCCATTCAAAATTACACTGTAGCTTCTAATTTGGATCCAGCTACCACAACTTATACATGGGATACGAGTCAATATAAATCTCAAAACGTTGATATGGTTGAAGGGAAGTACACCCTTTATATCTTTGATGAGAGGGGTTGGCAACCACAAAATACTGGTGGTGCTGGAAGGTTGCAGGCCGAAACGACTTATACATTTACCATGTACAAACCTGGATCCAATGTTCCTTTATCAGGTAAAAACAAATTAACTCATTAATTCTTTTATTTATTTTTTTTTTTTCTGACTTTCATTTTAAAATAAATATTCCTTTTAATACCTTATAGACTACAACTGCGCGGCATGCTCGACTGGTTCAATAACTTTGCCAAATTTTGTCTCAATGATCATGATATCAAGTATCATTCTTGTAATATCATTCTTGTAGTATCACACTTCCATTTTTATTAACCTATAATTGACGCATAACCTGGATTTTATTTATTCAATGATAAAGACTATATAAAAGTTTATCTTATTTATTCAATGATAAAGACTATAAAACACTATAAAACCTTAATTTGATACATTTTCAAAAAAAAAAAGGTTTAAAACATGATAATTGTATTTTTTTTTTTTTAACAAGGATTAAACTTGTTTCAACCAATTTCCTTGTTCATAGATTAATTTTTTTTTATATACAGTATAGTAAATCAGTTTCAAAAAAAAAAAAAAAAAAAAAAATTAATGGTGTTGTTAAAGCGTATTTATTTAAAAAATATATATATATATAATTTTTTGTTTATCTGTTATGTAATCTAATAAATAAAATAAAATAATCTCTACTTCCGAGCGGTTGACGAAAACTCAATTCTGGTATTAACATTTTTGTGAATAGTCTCAAAGGGTGTCTTGCTGTGGTATTTGTATTAGTTATTTTTATATAATAAATATCTAGAAAAGATATAATAATAAGCAAGAGATTCTATCATGATAGAAAAGTTATGAGTACGTTTGTAGTAATCAACGGGGCGTATCCTTTTCAGAAATCAAAAAGCTCAGAAGGGTTCTTTGTCTTTAATGTACTTCACGACAAGAGGTTTAAAAAGATAAATAGTGGCTGTGACAGCAAGTACAAGAGCAGTCCAATGAATCACTGGATCTTCTTGTTCATACCAGATACCATATAAAGTCCAAGCAATGACCTAAATGTTATCATTGCAAGACTAAATTAAGTTAACAGTTAACTCGAAAAAAAAAAAAAAAAAAAAAAACGAAATCTTACCGCTCCACCTGCCCAATCCTCTCTGAGCTCAATGTAAGTAATAACTGTCGATTCAAGAATAATTAATCCTATAATAACAGCAATTTGTACAATTATATTTGGTTCTTCAGATCCATAAGTAGTCGTTGTGCTTGTTGCGTTTGTTGTGTTTGTTGTGTTAGCGGTTTGGTAAGTTTTTTCTGGAGTGATTACAGCATAAGTTGTAAGAACTGCCACTACGACAATCCATGCATGGTATAAAGTAAATGGAAATTTGATGAATAGGTTTTCAAGCCATGATGGTGGAGGTGATTCAAATGTATATCTATTATATAGTGCATGATAGATGTAAGTTACTTGACATACTACTACAAAGATTGTGATCCATGATAGTAAAAGTAAATCATCGTTCTGTAAATAATAAAGTTGTTTAGATATATATTTATTTATTTATTTAGACTCGAAATTTTACCGTATAATCGTGAATAACACTTTCGGGAACGTTACTCGGAAATTTTTAAAATATCGTTTAATTCAAAATTACCCATGCGCGCGTCTCGAAATAACGTGTATATTATATTTATATTGGGCGAAATTTGACAAGTTCAAAGTTAACGCACATGATCGTCCCGAAATGACGCGCAAAGATACGTTATTTTGCGACTTATACGGTACAAAAGTATATAAAAATATCTTCACCCATAAAGCAAGCCATAAGGTATTTAACAAGGCAACACCGACAAAATGCCAGTGAATATCTTTAGTGATAGCTTCATCTCTAGGTGCCTCCAGAAAGAATTGGTAAATAACTAAAATAGAAATCATATTCACAGGTTATAATACACTGATGATTATAAACTTTATATTTTGATTATAAAAACTTACCAAAACCTATTAACAAAAGATGAATAAGAAACCAAACATAGAAAGTGAAATAAGCTGGAGAAATATATGTGATATGGTTTTTAGTATAATGAGATTCCTAAAAAAAAATATATATAATTAAATTTTAATATGACTGACGCGTAAAAAAAAAAAACTTTTAAATGTTAACGTTAAATAAACCGTAATTTTTGAACAGAACACTGATTAATCACCAGCATTTATTTAAGACCTACATTATCTGGTCCAAGACCGGAATAGATATTAACACCCAAAAGGAAAAAGAGTGCTAATACATTAGCAATTTTGATTATAATCTTTGAAATTGCCATTTTTTATTTTATAATTCTATAAAGTCATAAATGAGAAATTGAATTATAACTTAGATAACTTTTTTTAAAAAAAAAGAAAAAAAAGGAAGATTTGAGTTGGTGATGCTTGTTACTCTTCTCATATATTTTAATTATAAACAGTAATGTTTATTCGTCCGCGAACTAGCGCAAGCACTTTAGAAGTTAATTTGTTGATTAATTATGAAATATTTTGAACAGGAGTTTTACATTGCTTAGCAATTATTAGATTAAGCTTTATGTGGTTCACTATTCCTTTAAAAAAAATATTTATTTATTTAAAAGTTAAATTGGCTTAGCGTTCTTTTACATTTGTTTATTGTAAAAGAAAAAAAACCTTTACATCTTTTCAAGTGGCTTGAACCTTGTTTACCATCAACATGTGGTTAGCCACATGTCATTTAGCAATAATTTTTTTGAAAGTATAGTAGCAGTAGCAGTAGACTGTTGCATGTTAACTTTAGCTTTTACAATAAATTATCCCCTGTAAAACTTAGCGAATATTACTATAAAACAAAAACAAAGGCTTTTTTTTATTTGCTGTTGAAAAGCCATAATTATTAATTTTTTTTTAAAAAAAATAAAGCCATTTTTTAGAAGGTGCTAAATATGCTACTACTATTTTTAAATTTCTAAAGTTTACTTCTGTAAAAAGCGATATCTTTAAGATCCTGCATTGTCCCCCTAAAGTTGGTTCCCGTTAACCCATTTTCCCACCTACAGAACATTTTTTGACAAGACATATATGCGACATTATATGTTTTCGACAACCCTTTTTTTTGACAAGATAAATTCTAACGGAACATGGTGGCATCCATTTCTCTGACATTAACATTGGCACGTTAGCGTTAGGGTTGGCCCGATTTAGGATTAGTGTTGGTTAGAATTATATATCGGGGAAAAATTCATGGGGGGGGATTATTTTGTTAGAAATATGTCTTGACGAGAAAAGAGTAGTCGAAATATATATTTGTCTTAACGAAAAAACGTGCTGTAGGTGAAATTGCATGTCGGTTATTTGGTGTCGGGAAAATGGGTTGATGGGGAAAAACTTTAGCGTGATAGTATGTTAATTATTGAACGATAAATTTATATTTTAAAAGGGTAGTAATCAATCTCGCAGACAACCTTTTCACCGACAACAATTTTTGGGCCCGATTTAGGGTTGGGTTAACCATATTTCAGTATTTATAGTATTTATAGCTAGTGTAGCTGTAGATTTATTGTCGGTGAAATAACTTTTGACTAATTATATCAAAACCTTATTTAATATTCTCAACTAGAATACAACTAACAAAAATACTCTTTTTTTTTTTTTTTTTTTTTTTTAAAAAAATGAGGTCTTTCCTCTAGCTCTTTATTAATAATTAAAATTTTACATATACATGTGTTTATCAACTATACTGAGAGAGGTAGAAGTTAGGGCTAGTTTATCCTTGGCTTATACTTTGCTAGTATGGCCATAAGACCTCTAGTCTTTGTTAATTATAAAGGGAGGAGGCGTATTCTTTTCAATGTGATTATCAATCTATCGTAGCAAGTTTGCTTGATATTATTGGCCTAGTGCTTGCTAAGTTAAATTCCCAATTTATGCTTTTAGGAATTAAGTATATTTGTTCTAGCTTCTATTTTTTAGAGAATTTGTCTTCATATATTATTTGGTTTGTGAATTTTATAAAATGTTCTTTAGTTTTTGAGCTTATTTTTTTAATAAGCTTGTAACTGATTCCTGAGATGCTAGGTGTTATATTTTCTTTTAACATGTTGGTAACCTCTGTTCATTTTTCTTTAGTTATTTTGCTCATAATACTCATGTACTAATCTTGATTAATTCTTTTTTGTTCTTCATAAATTTTTGCCTATTCTTAGTTTATTTACTTAAACTGATGATTTTTTTTTCTAAATTATTCTTCAAAATATTTTACTACTTCTCTTTTAATATTATCACTTTTTGTAACTAGCTTTCTATTCTCAAACTTATCTTTACTCTAAACTAGCACTCTATCAACTACAATCTTGTTATAAAGATATTTGAAAAGCTTGTTTAGCATTTGCTTTTGGTTTCTGAACATTAATACAAATCTTTCTTCTATTCTTTCTTTTATTTCTTTTTCTTTTATAGCTTGTAGTTTCTTTCATGCTTTTTCTTTTAGTATATTTTACTTTTCTTTTATCTTGTTGCAGTATTGTATATTTTAAGACTCAAGCAGGTGTGATATACAAATTTTGTATTCTGTATTTAGATACTCTATATGTGTATCTAACATTGCTCTTATAAAGTTATCTATACTTTGTCTTATAGCTTTAGCTTCTTTTCTATATATTCTTCTTAGAACTTTGGTTCTGCTATATGTTAGCAATTTTGTTGCTTCTTTTCTTATCTAGTTTTTAGAGTTTTATTAAGCTCAGAAATAATTGCTTTAGTATTAGGATATAGAGATATTTAGTTGTTGAATGAGTTTTGTGTTTGTTT
>CAJVPM010000143.1:0-22938 GCA_910592325.1 Scutellospora calospora | reverse complement strand
AGAGAAAAAGCTGCCTATACAAAAAAAAGAAAATACAAAAAGAAAATGAAAGAAGAAAAAGAAGTCAGAAAAAAAGATAATTAAAATAGAACATACTATTATAGCCCATACTAAGGTATAAAAGATAAAACTTATTTATAGTACTAATACATATACTATAAATCTTGAGTATAACTTCTTGTTAGCTATCATTCTATTTATATAAGCAAATCCGTATTGGCTTCATATGTATTAATTAACTTGTAAACAATCAAGATGTGACTTGCTCAAAATAGAAGATAGTATGAGTGCTGATCCTTTGTTAGAGGTAAGCCAGAATTCCCACTTTTCCAAAATGAAAACAAAATAAAAAAGCTACGGTCATCATATCGGTTTTGTTAATCAAAGGATAAGAAAAGTTACTTGCAAAAACCAGTTACGAAGTGAAAGAGAGTTGAAGTATTTGCTCCAGTACAAAACACTATTTGTTGTTTCTTCTTCTTCTCTTCTTTTACTAACTTTGTTAACAAAGAGTTCTTTTTCATCTCTTTACTAAAATTTTTTATACAAGGGCTTCACCTGCTAGTTATCTTGTATAATATCACTTTTAGCTTGTATGTTAAATATACAAAGGAGTCCCCGAGAGAAAGCAGTTGATCTTTGTAAAAACTATTGTATTGTAAAAGAAACTTTTTCATCTTCTTCAATAAAATTTTGTTTTTTGCTTTTTCGAATTTTTGAAAAAAAGGATCGTTGGAAAGAGTAAAAGAATCTACTTTAGTAGAAACAAGTAAAGATAAGGAAAAATTAATAAACTTAAAAGAAAATAAACAGAAAATAATATAAAAAGTTAGTAAAAAAAACAAGAGAAGATTCTATTTAAATGAAAGTAGTAAATATAAGAAAATAGGAAGAAAGAAAAAGAATATAAAGAGAATTCTAAAGAGTATAATATCTATTATAGAGAAAGAAGATAATAATAAAAGATTAGATGATAAAACAAATAATAAATTTTAAGACTATAGAGTCTCAAATTGCTTCTAAATTGTAGTATCAGTTGAATCACAGAAAGCTCTAAGTATATAAGAAAAAAAACTTGTAAATTTAAAGAGAGCAAATAGAAAAAGAAATTACAAAAAAGTGAATAATTTAGAGTATAGCAAGACAAGATTAAGTATAAGAACTGAAATAAATAGAGATAAAAAGGACTTTAGAACTTTATCTTTATCTATATATGATTTAAATAGACTTAAGGCAAATGGGTATAAAGTAGAATTGCTATTAGAATAGATACTAGAAAAAAATATAAATATTATAGGAATGATGAGACTAATATTGCAAAAAGACAAGGCAAATATTTAATCAAAAAAATAGTAACAATATAGGTTTTTAAACTAATACAGATGAGAATAAGATTAAAGGATCAGAAGTAGAACTAGCTATTAATAAATATTGAGAAAAGCATATTAGACAAATTATAAGATTTAGTAACTATTATATTAATATATTGCTAGTATTTAAAAGAATCAAATTGGTTATTATTTGCATATATATCCTACTAAATAATAAAGAAGAAAAAAAAATTTAGCAGCAAGTTATTAGAAAAATATAAGAATATAAAAGAAACTAAATTTGAATTATAGTTATAGGAGATTTTAATGATATCAGAAATAGAGAAATAAATTAAAATAAGGAACTTTTAAATAAAAAACAATTACTTCTACTACTTAGATAGCTAGAAAATTCAAACTTTAAAGATCTTTTTAAGAAAATTTATCTAAACAAAAAAGAGTTCACATAGACAAATAAAACATCTAATATAAGAATTAATTATATCTAGATATCTAATATACTTAGACAACAAGTAATAAGTTGTAAGAGTAACAAAACAACTTGTATTACAAGTAGTAATTATAATATAGTAGTAGCAAAAATAGGAACAGGCATTATAAAAAGAATAAATTATTAGCAACTAGCAAATAGTTAAAAAAGAAAAAGAAAATCTTAAATTTAGAGAAGATACAAATAGAAGATTAGAATAAATATTAGGAAAAGCTAGATAGAAAATTATGAAAGAAGCTAAATCTGAAGAAGAATACAGAAATAACTAAAGAGAAATGCAAAGCAAAAAGTATTGATAAGATATGAAACATTATCTCAAATAGTATTATTATTAGTACATACCCCTCTTTTCTATATTATAAAATAGATTCTAAGATAGCTTTAAAAAAAAAATGAAGCAATAGTGATAAAATTCAAAAAGATTTAAAACTTTTAGAAAAAATTTATCACAAATATGCTAAAGAGAAAAGAGCTATTATAAAGGAAGAAGATAGAGATTAAGCTAATATAAAAATTAGTAAGCTCAATAGTAAGTATAAGCTAGAGATAGATAAAGTACTAGAAGATCAATAGTTTGAAGAAAAGAAAAAAGATCTAAAAAATTAGTAGAAGATACTAAATACAAAAGTATAATATAAAAGAAAGAAAGAAGAAGTAACAGAAATTAATAAATATATAGATATATAGTATAAAGCAATACAAGGAAAATTAAAAGATATGCTTAACAGTTTGCTAGAAAGGTTATCAAAAAAAGTTAAAGTAGATAGAGTTATAAAGATAATTGAGGAAAAAGAAGTTTTACTAATAAAAGACAAAGTAGTATTAGGAGAAGTTAGATTATATTTTGCTAGGCAGTTTTGAAAAAGAAACATAAAGCTAGGAAAGTTTTCTTTAAGATGAGCTAAAGCATATAATCTAATTAAGAGAATAAATGAAGAAATATATAACAACTTCTTAGACAAAGTAATAGAAACTAAATAAAAAAGTATTCTTAATAAGACAAAAAACAAGTCAGCACCTAATATCTTAGGAATAAGCTACTCTTTAATTAAAAAAGCAGAAATTATAATACAAAGCTATTTAGAATACTAGCAAACTAATATATAGCAAAAGGTAATATTCTAGTTAAATAGAAACTAAAGCAATTATATCTAATTTCAAAAAATAAAAACTAGAATTACAACTTTTCAAATATGAAACTAATTATACTACTTGAGATATTTAGAAAAACAATAGTAAAAATAATAATATAAAGGCTAGATTATATATTTATAAAATATAATATATTAAAAAAGTCTAGTGATCTAATATAGTAGTTAGGTTGTTAGACTATTATATAATAGATCTGGAGTTCAAATCCCACTATTGACAAATTTGAATAATTATTAAGACCTTGTAATATATTATAATAAACTCTATTCATTCTTAGAGGTATACTTCTGTAAATTGAGTTGTATCAAATCGATCTAAAATTAGAAGTATAATATGCATAATATTATATAAAGAAATCTTAATAAGATATATAGGCAGAGGATCTGCATAGTAAAAATCCTAAGTAGGTAAAGTAATATGGCCTTCTTACAGAACTATATCAGTTAAAATCTGATCTAAAAAGAAAACTTAGTCTAATAAAAGTAGAAGGTTTTGAAGTTAGTATATAAAGAGTAACTAGAATTAGCTAAATACTAGAAAAAGACTAGATTGACTAATCAGTAGAGAATTACAGTAGAATCTGGAATTGTATGAATATAACAAAGATCTAAGCCAAGTAAATCTGTAAAATGAGTATATGACTACTCTAGTAGAAATCACTTATAAGGTTAATTAGAACTCTGCATATCTATAATACATTAAGCAATATGCATTTCAAGAGAATTTAAATTATGTTAAAGAAAGATCTATAAGCAAGTTAGCTAGCTTAAGTGATCAGATATAGTAGTGAATTTAGTTTTTTTTTTTTTTTTTTTTTTTTTTTTTTTTTTACTTTATACAAATGCCATCGGCTTAACTTTTATTAATTTCGTGAATTTCAGACGTGATACATATTGTGAGAGTACAACTAGCCACACGTACAATTTTAGGTTGAGAGACTCGAACTAGGTATAAGCACAATACTTACAATAAGTATATCCATTTCCCTCACTAAAACTACTATTGATTAATTCTATTAGATTATCATTTGGAGTATTATTAGTAGTTAAAGTTAAAGTCAGACGGATCAGTATTGGTTTGATAATTCCAGATTTTTCTCTATTGATTCTGATTACAAGGTTGTTATGATGTAATTCAACATAATTTCTAATGGATTCTTGCTCAACTTTAATTGAGGTTAAACAAGATAGACATTGAGCCGTTCTATCATCGTTTACTTTAAAACACTGGAGGATACAGTCAAATGATACCTTATTATCAAGTTTACAAGGGATACGATTCAAACTCGAATCAACCATAATAGTATTTGTAGTTAACGATACCAATATTTTATGGTTTCTGTGTAAATGACTTACAGCCTTTAAATAAACACAATTAGATTTCTGATAGGTTTTATTATCACACTGATTACAGGTTATAAACATTTTATAGTCAGTGAAATAATACGTAAGAACCTCAGGTATAGGAGTCTGAAGTAGAGACGCAGTATTCATATTTTTTTATAATAATCAGTCAATACAGACATTTTATAACAATATCAACATAAATAATCATTTCATAACTATTACATTCAATTAACGTGATTTTCAATTAAGGTTTCATTCTTAACCAAAGATGTTTAATAACTGTGGTTCTATCTACAATATAGTTTTAAAACACAGGATTGTTGTCATGCAGTTACAGATATCTCGTATATTTAATCACAACTAAAAACAATCAATTTCTACAAAAAAAAATGACAACATCAATGGATATTGAATTAATTTTATTCAAAATTAAAGATCAATATTTTGATATTGACGCAAGATTAATTAAAAAACATCTGACATCTGCATTGTATACGACAATTACCACAAATATTAGAACATCAAACAAGATTAAACATATAGTAAATGAAAGAGACGTTGAACTAGATTGTTTTGATATAGGCGAAAGAAATTTAACGATATTCGAATTGGTCATGAAATTTTACAAAACTGGTGAAATTCTGATACATGTAGACATTAAACCTTTGAATTTCGATAACAAACTATCGTATTATTTAATATCAGACGATCAATCTTTTTAATATATAATACATGAAAGAGAAGCTAATGATCTATATGACTTTATAAATATGATTGTAAAATTAGCAAAGGAATATGTAAAAGGTTATAAACGCATGACATTAATTGAATTTCCATATTGCGATAATACTGTGAATAAATTAAATTAATATAATAATTCAAATCACGATTTAAATTATTTTAAGAATATGGGACTCACATATTCCTTGATAATGAAATATCCTAAATATATTAAAAAGAAAGTTGAAGAGTATATACCTTTAATTGAAATCAATATTGCGGAGAAATGTCTTAAATTTAAATATGAAATATCAAAAGAATATGTATTAGAAAAAATTGAAAAGAAATTTAGATAATAATCTTTTTATTTAATAAACACTATTAATATTCATTGTTTGATTTATTTTAAATAACTATTGAAATGTCAATAAATATTATTTTATTTACTATAGATGATAAAATAATAAAAATAAATATTAGTGCAAACAAAAATGTTATGTGACAAATTGAAGATAAATTTGATAATCGAACTATAAGACTCTCGAGTATCAAGTACGGTAGCATTCATTATAAAAATGATAAGAACCGTATTTTCCCAGACTGATTTGGCGATGATTTTACCTTTGATAAACATAATGACATTATTGAAACATGAATAAACAGAGTAATTGGTTCAAGTTCCTGCTAAGATATTTTCTATAAATGTATTGAACTAATGGAATTAGAAATTAATCAATTTTCTATTGGAGCTTTTGTCGAAATTAATAATAACAAAAATAAAGAAATAGCAATTGCCTTTCTAGTATACCCATTCAAAAAGATAGATGACCAAGACATATTCAAGATAGTAGTTACCGGAGCTACGATCTATAATAAAGAAAACACAGAACTGATATATAACAATGTTGGTGAATTTGCGAAATTTATTTTCAAATTTTATCATATTTTAGACAAGGATAGATTGAAGTAATTTAAATATGCGTCAAATAACTATATTTTGATCTTCATAATTGACTAATCACAAAAATTCATTTTCATACCAATTTAGCAATTCAATTTAAATCGTATACAATAGGAAAAGTAATGATCATCATTTGTTACAAAAAAAATAAAAGAATAATTATTTGTACTACTAGTTTAACTATAAATTACATCTATGTATAAAATCATCTTAAGATTGATAATAAATCGCCAATGTATCTTTCAATGTAAAATAATTTCTCATTTCGTTTATCCTATTTACATGTTTATCAAGTTTATTTACTATATTACTAGGATATGTAAAAATAATATTCATTTCTCTAGCAATGATTCTTGCATGTTCTAAATAATCTTGATTAGTTACTAAGACACCATACGAAGTGTATAATTTAGAAACTGATGACGCTCTTTTAACATCATGAAATCCTATGTCTCTTCTTCTATGAAATTTATTACATATTATAAAATACACATCTTCTTTCGAGATAACAAAATCTTTGTTACAATCAGCATGAATTCAATCAGTCACAAAAGATTCATTTATTTCATAGTTAGCATGTTCTAGAATCTGTTGATTTGTGTTTTTGAATTCCAAACATAATCATTCATTCAGACTTTTCACTACCTAATAATATAATAATAATGAGTATTATGCTATTATGCTCAAATCATAAACATCCTCAGCTAATGTTATATAGTCACAACGAGAGTTTAATAGGAACAAGTTGTTATGCCCCCGAGGATATCCATGATTTACAAACATTTCTACAGCAATCAATATAGCCAAGTACTCACTCACATTAACATTAAAAAAAAAAAAGAAAAAAAAAGAAAATAAAATAAAACATTTCACAAATATTACTATTGAGGCTCCATTTTCAATGTAATTTAATAGAACCTGCAATAAAATTTAATAATTATAATAAAATTATATAATAAATTATGTATACTATACGTAAATAAAAGTTTTATTCATGTGCCATCTGCTATGCAATGTTGTCTTAATTGAATCTTTTTAAGATTCATTCATATTTGTTTTCTCTTATCAATCTTACTTGTAACTCATTTAGTTGCCAA
The DNA here is from genome assembly GCA_910592325.1 of Scutellospora calospora. Taxonomy (NCBI): domain Eukaryota; kingdom Fungi; phylum Glomeromycota; class Glomeromycetes; order Diversisporales; family Gigasporaceae; genus Scutellospora; species Scutellospora calospora. Next base: position 15,841 of record CAJVPM010000143.1, on the reverse strand, counting down.
AAAGATATAATGATCTTGGTAGTCTTAGAAAGTTGTTGAATAAGAATGTCCTGTTTTCATCAGGAATCCAAAGATGATTGAAGGTAAATCAATATCTCGAGTTACATCTATATGATTCTTCACTTGTAGAAATTATACAATTAGTAGAACAGAATGTCATTTTACTGAAAACAGAGAACAGTAAAAGTTTTGCTTCTATTGTCATTGTTAATCTCATTTTTGTATTTTTTTTTTTTTGTAGCATATAAAGCAACGTGGTGCTACAGACTTTCAGTCTTAATATGGGATAGTTTTAGATACTCAAGGACAAAGTTCCTAAAGACGGTCATTGGATATAATAATATTGATAAATAAAAAGTATCAACATTTGTTCTTCTTTTTTATGATTAATTTAAAAGGAGTTAACATCTTTCTAAATTGAATGTAATAAGTACATTAATGTACTAACCTTAAAGACGTTCATTCTCAGAGTATATACTTTTATACTATCACCATCAGATAATCATGAGAATTTTTTAAATAAATCATTTCTTTGTTGGTAAAAAAAAAACCAGGTCTTACTATATTTGAATGATTAGTATACTGATTTTATTGCATTCTCAATTATGATACAATTTTTATAACAAGTGATTAGTTCACATCATGCAAAGATTAAAAAAAAGCTACAAGATTAAATTATATTTATTAAAGTAATTATATTTATTAAAGTAATTATATTTATTAAATGAAAAAAAAATATTAAGGATTATGATTATAATAATTGTTACATATTATACTATTATTTCTGCTATATATATTAATATTTACTACAAGACCTCTTCTCTCATTATTATATCCTTCAGATCCCTGATATGTACTGTCAGTAGAGAAGGAACTCTTGTCTATATGTAATGAATCAGGAGCAGGTGGATATCTAGGAGATCCTATAGTGTCCAATTCTGGTATTAGTAATAGAGAGTTCATAGGAGTAATAGGATTCGAACTGGTACCACCTGAGGGAGGTCCAAATAAATGTAAATAAGTCAGACTAGCCACTGGTAAAGAGGATTTTTTTTACCTGGTTATATTATCTGTTGAAGAGCGCGATGAAGATCCTGAGACTTACGTATGTTTATATTTTTACAATATTTACAAATTCCTTTGCTAATGAGATATTGATAATAAAATATATGACATTTATTATATCGTATTTTTGTATATGGTGGAGGTGACATTTTTTTTTGATAGAGATTAACCAGATGACTGACTTATTATTATACGCACGATGTAGGAATTTGATAAATAACAAAAAGAAATCAAAACCGGTATTAATTGTTTATCAAATTCCCACACCTTGTGTTATCTTTGCATAAAATAACAGGATTAAATATAAATGATCTTATTATATAAAATGAGTTACGATAAGTTAAAGTGATAATCATAAAATCAATATTAATAAGTGTAATAATTACTCATCTGGTTTTTGTTAAAAAAATGCCAAGAGTAAATCGTCACAAACATCATACCTGTCAGAATAATAGGCTATTTGAGACAATGAAAATATTACAAGAATGTATCGATTTTCTTAATAGCGAAGTTCGAAAGCAGAAATGGTATTCGAACCAACTTACTAAAGAATTAGAGATTTTAAGAAGATATCTTAGTGATCTTACTAGGCGTCTTTCGTTAACAGAATATATAAACGGAGATCTTAAAGAAGAAGTATGTTATTTTTTTTTTTTTGGTTTGGAAGTAGTTGCTACTAATTTTAATTATAATAAAAAAAAAGGTACAGAATCTTAAAGAAAGAGTCTCACATTTAGAAAAAATCGTTAGAAATTCTTCAGAATTTTAAAATTTTAACCAAGACCTGAATAAGTATTTAATATTAGTTTTGCTTTATTTATAATTAATTTTCATTTTATTATTAACTAGAAATATAGTAATCACTGAGCACTCATTGCCTGGGTAAATTGTTGATTAAATAAAAAGAAAGTAAAGTTCACACTAGGCCAGGCTAGTTGTATTAATAGTGTGCACTTATTTGCTTTGTAACCGGGCTATCATTAATACACTGTATTTCTCTTTTCTTTTTTTTTTATAATAGATGTGAACAAGATCTTACAAGAGTTCAATGATTCATTCATTTATGATTGATGAGGACTGGGCTATCAAGAGTATTTGCCTCCATGTTGGCATGGTCTGGATAACCAACTAAAGGACACTCTTTTATGTTTAAATTTTCATGTTGTATCATTTATATATTTCAATGATTTAATAAAGTTTATTGCTAAAAAAAAAAAATCACGTTTATTTCAAATAATTATATTAAAATAGTAATATTACAAAATAAATAAAATTAAAACGTAAAAAAAAAATTCTAGTGAACAAATTTTGTTTAGTCATAGATATGACGGAATAAGTTATTTGACTAATTACCAGTACGAGTTTGATTAGGTTAAGATTTACTTTAAATGATTAATTAAAAATTATACCAGAAATAAAAATATCGATCAATAAACATTTATTTTTAGATGTAAATGTTTCCATACTTTTTAATCTGAAATATTACGTACATTTTTTATTTTTCATAAAATATAGTTAAATTATTTTATCATTTAAGCTCTTAAGTTTATTATGGTTTCTTTCTTTTCTTATCCTAGCATTTTCTCTTCTTATATAATCCCTTTCATATAAGGATTTGATTATACTAAGAAAAGTCTTTGAACCATCCTTACAATTAATATGTTTTATCATGATCTTTCTAAGCTTAATTGATACAATGTATGGTAATGCGCTATATACAAATACAGCGTTATCTGATTGTGAAATAATTTTTACATGTATTTCTTCTAATTCACATTCATTACGAAATATATCAATTATTCGTAAATTAATTTTGTCGTTATTTTTTCTCGAAACATAAAATTTAAGTATGTCTTCATAACATACTTTTCTAAGATTATGATATTTTGTATATAGGCAATGTACCCAATAGTAGAAAAATTCAGATTTGAATAAAATATTTGAATTATTTTTGTTTTCATAATGTAAAGCTGACGATTTTATGTATAATTCTACAACAACTTCAGTAATATCGATATTTGGATAATTATTTTTCATAAATTTATAAAAAACCTCAGAAATATACAGCTTTGTCTTAATAGCGCATTTTAAAATATCTTTAGTTATAATTTCTAATCCAATATTTTCAAGTATATATCTAATATATGTATCTGGCATATACAAAAATTCTCTTGAGTTGATTGGTTTATATAAGATTCTTTTCAAGTATTCAATCAAGATTATTACAATTTCATTAGAGTTATTTATTTCTATATTGTTAAAGATGTCTTTTAGGAACGGATAAAGTATTGGAAGGGATATTTGGATATTTAAAAGAATTTTTGTAATTTTATTAATTATGTCAATAAAGATATTGGGACAATTGGTTAACGTAGCAATTTCCATTTTTTTAAGATTATTAGTAATTATGGTTTTTTTTTCAGTGAATTTATTATGTTTATGATTACGATTAACATAAGTTAAGAAAAGAAGTGATAATAAACTTTTTTTTTCAAATTTATAATTTATGATGATGAAACATTTGTAAATGTCCATTTAACCTGTTATTTGTTTATACAAATTCATTCTAAATTAATATAATATATCACTAATCTCGTATATGTTGATTCTGAAAGAATTTTAATATGTTTATCTTATTATACACAACGTGTTAATAAATTAGTGGATTCATTAGAGTTAGGGTTAATTTAAATTGATCTTTCATATAAAATTTGATATTCAGTGTAATTACTAGTAACTATCTTGAAATCATGTTTAAATTTTTCTTTGAAATCTTCTAAGTCTTGTTTTTCAATTCATAAATTTAAATATTTGATATTCTTGATATAGTCTAGTATAATATTATAATCGATGGTTCAATGACTAAAATAATATTTATTAAAAGAATTATATATTTTCTTGATCCTTTTGCTATTTCTTAATATCAAGTTTAAGAAATAATAACTACAAGTTTTGTTCTGTAAATCTCTAAATATTTCATAAAGATGAATTTCTGTTATGAATAATGAATATAAAAAGGTATTACTTTTTTTCTGCTATTCAATCGAGTAATAACAATTATATAAATCATCATCAACATATTTTATTCTTTTAGTTTTTTCTTTGATGTATTCTTGTTCATTTTCGAGTAGTTCATTGTATAAAACATATAATATTTTTATATTCGCAGTATATTTGAATTTTCTATCCCATAAGAATAGTATTGAATGCCTATACATTATTCTCAAAACCTTTATCAATAATAATAAGTGTCTTTTCTTGTATACAAAAGAAATAATATTGTCTAATATTTCCGTTGGTAGTAAATTCAACATTTTATTTTTGTCATTTTTTTTTAACTTAACATTACTTATAATGAAATAAACACGATCGTCAATTAGTCTGTTTAGGGTTAAATAATACAGTCTGATATTTGATAATATTGTCTTTTGCAATAAAGATAAAGGTCTATAAGGTTAGTTGCAGTATTTAATAAATCATTTATCTTTATACATATGTATTTAGAAGCTTTGAGTTATTTATTCTTTTTACACCAATTATTTTCTATCCATTTGTCTATCCTATTTTCTTTAAACATGTAATATATGTTTCTATTTATCGTTTCTATTGCGAGTACGCTTTTGTTATTATTATTATAAAGTTGATAAATATTATTTGCGTTCTTTGAATCATCTACTGGTTTATTATCATCTGTAGTTTGGTCTTTTTTACTTACGGATTTACCTTTTGGCATCTTTACGTGTAAACAAAAATCACAATAATCAACTCTTAAGTCTAACAAGAATTTAGAACGGTTTTATTTATATATTGTTAATTATTCTTTATAATTATCAAACAGGATTATATTAAAAAAACACACGTGACAAATAGGTTTTATTAATATATAGAATGTGAAAGTAAAAGAAAATAATTATAAATAAGACAAATATTATTGTAAATCAAGTATGATAAATAATAGACTTAGTAACTAATTCTCAAGATGATTTTCTTTCATTTTTGTATAATAAATTTAAATATGATCTTGACGATTTTATAAAACTTGCTTCGATACAAAAGGGAAATATATTTCAAGTTTTTGTGTATAATCTATTAATATCTGATAATATTATATGTTGGATCCATGCGACATCTATTTCTTGTGAAAATGAATATTGGGAAAATATCTCTAATAGAAATATAGATTTAGCCGGTAAGTAATTACTTGCTAAATATCTTTTGTAGAATGTATATACGTCATATAAATCACACTACTGGTCGAGTGAGCCTGTTTAGTTCGTAGTGTCTCATAGAGTTTAAAGTTGTCCATGGTTATATGAAGGAATCGCCTAGTGTAAATAACTATAATCATGAAGAAGCATTTGATATTTATATCTTTTTTTTATTCCAGGATGTTATCAGAATCTACATTATATTGCTCAATTGAAATGAAAAAAAGATGAGTCATACTTGAATATAAGGGAAATGCACGAATTTACCAGTACCATTTCTTCAAGACCTAAAGAAGAACTTTGCTTTTTGATAACTAATGCAATGTTGTCAGACTATGCTGTAACTGAGTTGGAAAATTTTGATGAAAAGAATCACGTTATTATCTGTAATTACGATGAAATGTCTCATTATATTAAAGAATATTAAGCTAAACATAGACAAATTCTTGAAGATTGTAAGATAAAAAGGGACTATGCAGACGTTAAAAAATTACATTTAGAGTTTAAGATTATAGAACTTGAAAAAGAAAATGAAAAATTAAAGAAAATACTTGAAAAAATGACTATTAAACAAAAGATGTATGAAATGTATGTAGTTGGAATTATTTAGCTATTCTATAAATTAAATTAATCTCATTAAACTTGAGTAATGTATGATTTCTTTATTAATAAAGTATTCTTTAAGTTGATCAAATGCGAACTGTTTTTAGAACGATTTTAAAATGTATAATAATTTACACATGTTGTTATCTAATATTAAGTTTTTATTATAAATTATCAAATATGTCTGATAATGTTAAAAAAAAAATATCTACTCTCAAAGCTTTGGGAATGCCTGATATTTTGATGTATATTAGTAAATATATTAATTCTTCTGATTGCGCAACAATACTTTATATGATCTTGGTATCTAAAATATGAGCTAGTGTATTCGTGAATAAGTTGTGGGAAAACTCCATCAATGCTTGTCAAAAATATGGGACATGTAATAAACTTGTAAATTTTATGATTGATTGCACTAGATCTGAAACTGATACGATGATTGTACTGCCATTCTTTGATTATCTATCATTTATCAAAAAATTGAATATTGAAATAATATATTTCAATATCTATATGTTGTCAAAGGGAATTGAATATCATTTAAACCTGCTAATTAAAAGTATCCGTAAATGATGTAGTTGCTTGAAATTTGTAAAATACAATAATGTGCTATCTATGGATACTTTGAAGTTGCTGAGAACAAGAATAGATTCTAATATGGTCGTAGATCTTTTTCTGAGTGAACTTACAGATATCGACGAATTGCCAAGTGTTAGAATATGTAAATTGATATTATCAAGTAGTGACGTTACGTACCAAGATGGAAAAGTTTTTCTGTATGTAACCGATTTAATTCTGAAATATGTTTATAACATTAGAGATATTGATTTCAAATCATACAAGAATTTGAATTGTCTTGTTGTGAAATATTGCTATTACCTTCGATATCTTAACGAATCTTTCACTAGATCAGATTATGTATTGTATTTAGCTTCTTTTGGTTTCGATATTGTCATTGTTGAATGTGATTTTGATATTCAGACAATTATAAATATATTCAATGAGGTAATTAAATATAATAATATTATTTTGAGAAACAAATGCAAATACGTTAATAGTAAATTAGCCATAAACATTAATAATATCGATAACTTTATCAAAGAACTAAAAGACCATGGTGATTTTGAGTATTTTAGACTAGAGTATTCGAACAATAATCTTAGTTTATCTTTTAAAATGTGGTTCAGTGATAAGTAGATAATAGGGATATCAAACAGGGATTAAACTTATTTGATTAATAATTGATGTATGTTTAACATAAATAATGATGCTATTAATAAAAAAAAATGTAAAAAAAAATGACCAACCTTGTATTTACAACACCAGAGTTACTAATACTCATTGGTGATTATATTGAACTTGTAAAAAACTCTACATATTTTCATCTAATGCTAGTCTCTACGTTTTGGTGTACTATATTTGTAAAAAGATTGTGGGAAAACCTATATCGTGATTTAAGCTATAAACATTATAAACTTTTATTAAAGTTTATGATACAGTGTATGGAATCATATTCTAATAAGAATATTCAACCACCTACATTTAGATACTTGTCATTTATTAAAGCATTGACTATTAGTAAAACTTTATCTGATTCATTGATTGAATGTATATGCAAACAATATGGAGTTTTGAAGCATATAAAATATTTTCACGAGTTGCCATCTGATACTCTAGGAATATTCAAGAGTAGAATTAGTGCCGATACTTTTATCACATTAAACCTTCGTTTATGTGAATATAGTGATAAACTGCCTTTTGACGGTACTACAAAAATAAGGGATTTGTCAATACTCTATAATGCCACAACGTATGATATCGAGAAATTATTTTCACATGTAATAAAATTAACCTTAAAAGATGCTTATAATATTAGAACATTTGATTTTAAAGAATTTAAATGTTTGAAATTTCTTACTGTGATATGATGCTATTTTCTTAATTATCGAGAAGATAGATTTCTTAGAACAGATTATATTTTGTTTTTAATTTCTCTCAGGTATGATATCAATATCAAGGATCACGAATATAGTATTACAATGATACAAGATATCATAAAAAGGATGAGAAAAGTCAATAACGTCACTTTATATCATAAACTTAAATATATTAAAGGTAACCCTAGCATAGAAACTGGTACTTTGGATGATTTTCTCAAGAGGCTTAATAGTTATTATGTAATTAGTAGTTTTTTATTCGAGTATAAATATGATGCTATTAATCCTTCTTATAAAATATAGTTTGGGGATTAAATAAATAATTAGAAGATCAAACAGGGTTACTTTGAAGTGTAGCTATAAAAATAAACAATATTGTTTTATTAAAGTGAATAAAAAAAAATATCTAATATATTTAAAATTGGTGAATTGTTAATATGTATAAGTGAACAATTTGAACCTAATGATGAGGTCACATTTTATCGTATGATGCTTGTATCTAGGGAGTGTGCCAAAATATTTGTAAAGTTATTCTGAAGAAATCCTATAGAGTATCATCATAAAAACAATCAAAATAAAAGAGCAAAAGATATTATACTACAATGTGTGATGTCTGATCTAAATGAACTGCTTTTGTTTAACTATTTATCATATATTCAATGCTTGAATATCAGTAAATTGAATTACTATCTCAATGAAGTAAAAATAAATCTCATGTTAACAGTGATATGTCAAAAATTCCAAACTCTGATTTATCTATGATACAATATTCCTCTGGATCCTATAATATTAGAATTATTAAAAACGAAGATGGATTCGAATACTGTCATCGAATATGAAATAGAAGCCCAGAGAATATATGATCGGTTACTCATGACAACTCAGAGAGAATTAATGATATTAACATACAATATTACATTAAGTATTGATAGTTATAAACACGTGACGAAATTAACAATGACGTCCTTGTATAATATCAAGATTTCTGACATTTCAAAATTTAAGAATCTGAAATCTCTTTCGTTAATAGATTGCTGGTGTTTTGGAACACCGTATATGAATGCCACAAATAATGCAAATATCATAAATATACTAGGAAGTATCAAATATGATATTGAAATTTTAGATATTTAATATCATATTCATATGGTTTCTGAAATATTTAATCAGTCTGTTGGTCGTAGTAAAATTATTATAAAAAATCACCACGAAAATGATGATGGGATTGTGATTAGTACTGATAATCGAGAAGAATTTATTAAACAACTTGATAAAATTTACTGTAGAAAGAGTATGATGTTTACTTGATTCATATATATATATGAATATTTAGATACTGAACTATTATTTACATTATAGATTAAGAAAGGAAATATAATGTGTATCAAGAATTATTTTCCTTTTTGATATTAATTTAATAAAGTTAAATAGTTTATCTTAATTGTTATTATAAAAAAAAAATAAATTAATACTTTAGACATATCTTGATATTCAAATTGTTTATTAAGTATGATTTTTTGAATTAGTTAGATCATGACATAAAACGATCAATTAAATATAATTTTTGATGCATATAATTTTATTATTATTGTTATGTTTAGAATGATCAAAAATTATTCTTAATTGATTATTTTATCTTCCTCTTTAATAAGTATTAGATAATTATTTTACATTTGAACATCTAAAATGAGTTACAATACAATATTTGAATATCTTTAAAATAAATTGTTTGTTAGTTAATATTCAATACATAATGAAATGAAAATGAGAAAAGGCTGAAATAAAGCAATTTTGAAGTAATAAATATGAAAGATTGAAAGTATAGTTACCTACTGACTATGATGTAGAAGAAAGATATAATAGAAAGGTATTAGAATCTGAGAATATATTATATTCTTAGTTCAACATGCATAAAAAGAAAAATATCATAAGAGAACAGATCAATTTAAATTTTGATACAGGAGTCATAATTAACAATGGTTTAAAGACCAAAAAGATTCATATGAATCTGACACTCAAAGAACAAAAGGTATTATTAAGTTGGATAAGAACAGCAAGGTGGACATATAACCGATACTTAGATTTTATTAAGGAAGGTATATTTAAAATTGCTCCAAAATCACTATATGAACAAGTAGTCCATGAAGTGAATTATAAAAATATAGAGTTGCAATAGCTGTTAGATATACCTGCTTGTATTCATAATAATATAATGCGAATCTTTACAAAGCATACAAGACAAATTTTAAAATGAAATAAGAGAACAAGAGAGTCAAATTTGATATGAAGTTTTGATTAAAGAAAGCTCTTCAACAATCTATCCTAATACAACAAGTAGATTGGAATAGGTCCTATGGTCAGTATGCTTTTCTCAAGAATATAGTAACCAGTGAACTATTAACAGAGGTCAAGCATGATATGTGAATTACTTATGATAGATTGGGAAGATTCTTTGTCTATATACTAGTTAAATTGAATAAGAGATCATTGGGTCAAAAGAATATTGTATTGTAGATAGATTAAGGTTTACATTGTTAACATATCACCATAAACATAGGATTTATTTTTATTTTACTGAGATAATAATTCAATTCACCAATATTTAAATATCTGAATATATAACAAATAGTTAAATAAAAGTAGCTTATTTGGATCAGACTTCACACATTGTATTATAATATCTTTTGCTCTTATATTTTGCCTACTTTTATGATGATATCCTATAGGGTTTCTCCATAATAACTTTATAAATATTTTGGCACATTCTCTAGATACAAGCATTATATGATAAAACGTAACCTTATCATTAAGTTCAAATTGTTTATTTATACACATTACCAACTCACTAATTTTAAATATATTAGACATATTATTATTATTCACTTTAATAAAACAATATTGTTTATTTTATATTTACAGTTCAAATAACCTGTTTGATATTCAAAGGATAAATATTAAAACATGTTATGTTTGATATAATGACTGTTAAACCAAATTTTATAAGAAGAATTATCAATATTATGTTCGTACTTAAAAAAAAATAACTAATCTCATGATATTTTTCAAGCTCCTCGAGAAAACTATTCAAAGTATTGGCTTCTATATTAGGTTTACTCCTTATGAATATAGGCAAATGATATATGGTGACATTATTAATTTTACTTATATTCTTTATAGCTTTACTAAGTGTTAGATCATCAAAGTCATAAGCTTTTATAGTGATATTGTACTCAAGAGAAATGAGAGACAATACAAATTCTATTCTACTAAAGTTCTCATTACGATATTCTTGATAATAACTTGATATTATGATAAGATATTTTAAATCTTTAAAAATTTTGTAATTAAACATCCTGATATCATGAGCATGACATAATATTAATCTCGCTATATATGAGAATAAATTTTTGTTATTATAATCTCTGATATTACCAACTATAGTCAACTTTTTTATGTTACTTGTATTATCAAATGGAAGTTTGTGAATTTTCATATTTACTGTAACTGACGTTTCAGTGCTAATTTTACTCTTGAGTAATTTCAAAGTATTAGTAGATAATATGAAAATATCTTAAACATTTCAAAGTTCTATATTGTCTACATATACATTCTATCAATAAATTTGGTAAATATGTAAAGATATAGATTTGTATTGTTTTAATAAATAATAGGTATCTAAATATCGACATTCAGATTGTAGTATTAAATTCCGATTCTATACATTGTATTATAAACTTTAACAAGATTTCGCATTAATTACATTTTAAGTAATGGTCTGAATCCTCCTATAACTTTTTCACAAATATAGTATACCAAAATGTAGAGACAAGTATTAGATGAAAATATGTAGAGTTTTTAATGAGTTCAATATAATCACCAATGTATACTAGTAGCTCTAGTATTAATAATATAGCATTAGATATTTTTTTTTTACAATTTTTTTATTAATATTATCATATTTATATTAATCAATTATTACAAGTTTAAACCCTGTTTGGTTTTTTATGATCATCAAACCACATTTTAAAAGATATACTAAGATTATCATATGTATATTCAAGTCTAAAATATTCAAAATTATTATGATCTTTTAGTTTTTTGATAAATTCATCAAGATTATTAATATTTATAGATGGTTTACTCCCAATATATTTGCATTTATTTCACAAGGTAATATTATTGCATTTAGTTACTCTACTAAAAATATTTATAATTGTCAGAATATTGAAATTGCTTTCAACAATGATGATGTCAAAACCAAAAGAAGCTAAATATAATACATAATCTGACCTAGTGAAAGATTCATCAAGATAACAAAGATAATAACATATTTCACAACAAGATATTTCAAATTCTTATATGATTTGAAATCAATATCTCTAATGTTATAAACATATTTCAAAGTTAAATCGGTTACTTAAGAAAAACTTTTCTGTCTTAGTATGCAACATTACTATTTGATAATATCAATTTTCTTATTTTGACACTTGGTAATTTGTCAATTTCTATGAGTTTGCTTAGAAATAGTTCTACAACTATATTGGTATTTATTCTCAATTTTAACAACTTTAATATATCATAGACAGTATATTATTGTTATTTTACAAATTTCAAGATACTACAACATTTACTAATACTTTTTATTAGCAAGTTTAAACAATATTCAATCCCCTTTGATGATATACAGATATTGAAATATATTATTTCAATGTTCAACTCTCTGATAAGCGATAGATAATCAAAGAATAGTAGTGTAATCATTATATCAGTTTCAGATCTAGCACAATTAATTATAAAATTTACAAGTTTATTATATGTTCTATATTTATGATATGCTTTAATTAGATTTTCCTATAATTTCTTCATAAATATAACAGCCCATATTTTAGATATTAACATCACATTAAGACAATCAGAAGAATCAATATGTTCACAAATAAATATCAAAATATCAAGTATACCCAAGGCTTTACGAGTAGATATTCTTTTTTATCTATTCAATAATTTAATGTTATTTATTTATAAATATCAATACTGTAATATTATTTATTTAAATATCATTAAAATGTATTAAATAATGCGAAAGAGATTTAGTAAAATCCTTTTTTATATATAAAGAAAATTTACTTTACTATTATTAGAATTATATTCAAACTTATAATATGTAAACCTATCACCAAACAGCTTCATAACTAAATAAAATTTTTGCTTAAACTTTTCATGACTATTAGAAACAATAAAGTGCACATCTGTTTTATCTCTGTGATGATTTTGAATAACAATCTTATTATTTTTGTTACAATATTTTAATACACTGAGTATTAAATCATTAGTACTTTGAACTTCAATGACGATGATATTATATTTGATAACTGATATCAATTTTATCAGTTTTTCAAGTCTTGTACAGTATGACAACTTCAAATTTTGATTCTAGGAAATTATAGAGTTCCAACAAGTTATGAACATAAGATGCTTTAGCATAGTAAATTTGGAAAGATTAAAATTATTAATATTTAATAATACAAAAGTCAATTCTTTAATATATTCATAACTACCAAAATTCAACGTGACATTCTAACTGTTGATTTTTATTTTTCTTTGATTAGTTACAATATATATATTATATAGATTATACTTTTTGATATTGAATTTGATAATAGTATCTTTGTCTAACTTATTTTTAATATATTGTAATATGTCAATGTTCAAATAATGATTATATCATACTAATTTGAATTTACTATCGCATTTACATATAGCAAATATCACTGTATTCATATATAATTTTTTACTAAATTTAAAAGATCAGTTTAGATTATGATATATTTTATCTACCAGAAGATATCATACAAACAACAGGTAATTGAAATAAGACTGAAATTTAGGATCATGAGTACAATATATCATAATATCTATGACTTTAGGATTTTTATCCTTTCTTTCACGATATCTAATTGGATTTTTCCATAATATTCGTATGAATACTGAAGCTCATAATTAGATACCATCATTATATTAAAGATAACTGCATCATCATATAGATCTAAATATTCTCTAATATTAGTTAAAACTTCTGGTATGTTCAGAACTTTATAAACAGACATTTTTTTTTATTTTAGATATTATCATTGACATCATTAATAATTTATAACATATAATTTAATATATTTCAAACTTGTTCTAAATAACTTGCGTTTGATCAACTTAAAGAATAATTTTATTAATTTTAAATTATTTAACTTATTTATTAATCACATTTCACTGAAATGACAATTTTTTAACCAATAGCTTTATTCTAACCTTAACTCATATTGATCAAATTCAATACATATGAAACATAACTGAATTTCTACTAGATCTGTTTAGTAGATACAGACCAAGTATTATTTGTAATGATTTATTTAAAGTTTTAGCAGATATATGACAAAAACTCATAGTAACAATTGTTCAAAAATTTAGCAGATTCAAATTTTGTCTTGTTTGATCTACAAGAAAACTATTAAGATTATTATCTATAAATACACCTGATCTAAACTCTTATCAAGTAATTAAACAAGGTGAGGAGTCTTTACTGTGATTTTGTTTATATGTTATCTGATTTGTACTAATTGCTAACCTCATAGCTTTATACCCTTGAATACATTCTGCTCACTATAGTTTTCTTCAAGGAAATGCCAAAAGTTAAATTTGTAGATTACTACATTATTCATATTAGTCACAGACCTAGTATTTACACATCTTGGGAAGAATATAAAAAGCAAATTGACAAATACTCAAGTGCAGTTTACAAGAAATTTTATTTGTTATAAGATGCCAAGAGGTATATAAAACCTGATATTAATGTTCTAAACGAATAAAAGATAATCATTTATACTAACAGCTACTGCGAGAATAATAGAAAACCAAACACAATTGCAATTCTTGGTATCTACTAGTCTAAGAATAAATATAATAATTTATCTGAAAGATTACCTAGATTTAATCAAACTAATAATTGTGCAGAACTTTATGCTGTTATTCATGCTCTCAAAACATATAAAAAGAAAAGTAAATATCTGGAAATTAATACTAATAGTATGTATATGATCAATTGTCATAAGTCTGTAAACCCTAAAGCAAATATCAATCATGTAAATTATCTCAATAAATTAATAAACACTCGTAATAACAAAGTAATATTCAAACATATAAAAGGATATAGTGGAATAGATGATAATGAAATGGCTGATACCTTAGCATTTCAAGATGCTAGCAAACTACATGTACTAAAATTTAAATTTAAATTATCGATAAATAAAAATATATATGAATACTTTGACAATAAAGAATATATAGATGATTTTAAAAATGTATCTATATCTTATTTGTCAGAGTTCAACAATATTCTCAAAGTATTTAAAACTAAAAATGATAAACTTGTAATCGAAATGAGAAATATGAATATATACTGCATATTAAAAAATAACATGATGCCTAAATAGTTAAATAATAATTTATGTACAAAAAAGGATAATATAAAACTCAAAGCTCCTAAATACATATGTATGAAAATAAATAATTTATTAAATATGATAACTAATTCTATAAATCTAGTTTTTGTTAATAAAGATGATATAATCAAACATCAATCTACCTTAATAAGTATATTTAATCATAACTATATCAAAATCATTTTATTTAGTTTAATTGTCAATCATATTTATTTAATTCATATGAAATATAAAGAAATTGCTAATGATATAATATGATTTATAAAAACAACAATTTAGTAACTCTCTCTGTAGATCACTTAAACCAAGTTTTTAAAAAAACATTTTGTCATAACTAAAATTCTACTAAGTAAACCTTTGTTGGGCTATTAAGTAAAGTTGTTCTACAGACAATTCTACTTCTAAACGGCCTAGTTTTATATCTCTGTGCTGGATATTGTTGGAGATATTAATTATTTTAGTTCTCTACTATTTTTGCTTATTTACTCATAATTTTACTAAGTAAACTTATCTTGCTTATTAATAACAAAAGATC
>CAJVPM010000142.1:0-22985 GCA_910592325.1 Scutellospora calospora | reverse complement strand
TAAGAATGACTGTTTAAAATTATTCTAAACATTAGAAGCTAGTTATTATATTTTTTTAATTGATCTCTCAGGCCATTATTGCACAGCAACATAGTACACATTTTCCAGATGCAAATCTTAGTTCAAATGCTGTAATTACATTTTTTTTCAAAAATTAATTCCCTGAGTAATTGATTTACATTAGCTAATCAAACGAATGTATATGAAACTACTCGGGTACAACGGGTAAAAATTTTACCCGAGTATACCTGTCAATCACTCGGGTCACCTGATGGGTGAACTCGCGGGTTACCCAAGTGATGATTTTTTAGACAGGTCCAATCACTAATTAATATAATAATTCGACATAATGCAAGTTCGATTATTCAAAATTGATTTATGCAATAATTCGACATAAAGCAAGTTAAATTATTCAAAATTGATTTATGCAATAATTCGACATAAAGCAAGATTGATTATTCAAAATTGATTTATGCAATAATTCGACATAATGCAACTGCGAATTTTGACATTTTGCAACAATGATTATTGTTCGATACATAATTCTCATTGTTATACTTCATTACTTTACAATTATTATTATATATAAATTTATTAATTCTATAATTATATAAATTAGGATCCAACTTTGTTAATTGCTTGTTTATTTGAAAAAATATCTAGAAAACAAAATGCAAAAGATATTTTAAAAAGCATTGACCAAGACCAAGATACACCTCCTCATCAATCTAAACCTTTTACTTCGTTTAGCTAATCTTCTTTTTCGTCTGCTGAATATTCTGCTACAACCTATAGAACTCGTACAAAAATTCAATGCTATTGTGAAAAATGTAATAGCAAATTAGTCAATCCTTATACAAAGGATAGTCACTCTCCACAAAAAAGTCAACAAAGTCAACAAAAAAGGCAACAAACAGAATTATTTGGGTCGAGTCAAGTGACCTAAATAACTTCAGAATTAATCATAGATTCAGAAGATGTAGAAATAGCTGAAAGCATAGATAAACCTTTTCCAGGCTTTAATGAAGAAGAAATGTCTTTTTTACTAAAAAGACATTGCTTAACTTCGAACATTTTAGTAAACCTATCTGATAAAGAGGGTTCAGCCACAACCTCAGCAGATGAAAGTTATAGTGATAATAATATGCTGAATTATGAAGATAGTGACAATTCATTATCTGATAGTTCAGAAAATAATATAAACTATAGCAATGTTAATGAATTCAAAAATTATTCTGCTCTGGAAATCGATCACAACTGCGAAAATTATTCGGATTCTAGCTCATTTCCTGATCATGAATGGATAATGCTTTGGTTATTAAAGTTTCAAAACAAATTTGGCATACCAAAAACTGCTACTAAAACATTAATTAAATTTATCAAGTTGGTTTTAGTCAAAATCGGTAGTGAGGAGCAATTCAGAACTTTTCTAAATTCAATTTATAAGCTTCAAAAATGTCTTAAAATTGGTGATAATTTTAAAACATACATGGTATGCCCTAAGTGCAATAAGTTATATCAAAAGAATGATGTTGTAAAGTCGTGAGATAGTGGACAATCGGTAATAAAAAAATGCAACTATATTGAATTTCCAAATATGGTTGGATCTTGGCAAGTAACTAAGTGTAATTCGGTCTTGGTGGCTCAAAATAAACCAATTTTAGTCTATCCCATTTCAAGCATTAAAAGTCAGCTTGAAAGAATGTATATGCAACCTAATTTTGAAGAATTATGTCATAAATAGGTCTAACGTAAAACAGCTGGAAGTATTTATTTATTTTTTAATTTTCTTTCTCTTTCTCTATATACTGTATATATATATATATAATTTTTTTTTTAAAAAAAATATTTGTTATTATATATATATTAATTTTTTCTACTTTATTTAGTTCTTTCTGATATTTACAATAGTCGAATTTGGCAAGAATTCGCTTATAAAGAGTCAGGTAGTCAGTTTTTTACTCAAGAATCAGCAGATACACATTTAGGCCTAATGCTAAATTTAGATTAGTTCTAGCCTTTTGATGGAACTCAATATAGTATTGGTGTAATTTACGTAACTGTTTGCAATTTGCCAAGAGAATTCCGTTTTAAGGTCGAAAATATTATGATTCTTGGTATATTGCCAGAACTGAACGAGGTTTACTTGCATTATATTAACCACTATATCGTACTAATTGTTGATGAGCTATGTAAATTTTGGGATGGTATCCGTATTTCAATCTATGAGAATCTATTCGGAAAAATAATTCGAACAGCATTATTATTATGCTCATGTGATTTATCTGCAGCTCGAAAACTTTGTGGCTACACTTCAGCATTAGCGGCATGTCATCATTGCGAAAAAAAATCTCAGTTTGAGAATAGACATCACCACTTCAGTGGTATTGATGATATCGATTCATAGTTTATTGAGTGGAATTTAAGCCAGCACAAACAGGATGCTAAAAAGTAAGTATTTGTTAAGAGGTTATACTATCAGTTATATTATGTTTGTTGACTAATTACTGAAGGTGCCGAAGATATAATAACTAGTATATATTCGGCACCTTTGGTAATTAGTTAACTAAACATAGTATAACTGTATTAATTTTTGGCACTTTTACTAGTGATAATATTTAACTAAGCTCTATATTATATCCTTTACAAATTCATATTGCAGGTGGAGGAAATGCTATACGAAGTCAGGTAGAAAACAGCATATGAAACTCACTCGAGTTTGGTAGTCTGAATTATTGCGCTTACCATATTTTGACTCTATTCGATTTTTAGCAGTTGACCCGATGCATTGCCTATTTTTAGGCATTGCAAAGAGATTGTAAAACAGTTGTAGGTCGATAATGATAGATTAGGTGCTCAACAACTAAAGCAGATTCAAAATGAAATGTCTAAAATTCAAGTTCCATCAGATATTGGATGAATTCCTAGAAAGGTAGATTGTGGAGAGGGATTCACTAACTTTACTGCAAATGAATGGAAAATATTTATTTTGATTTATGCAACACCTTGCTTGTGGGACCACTTTTTAGCATCTGATCAGCGAATTCTTACAAATTTTGTTCGAATTTGTACAATATTAGGGTTTATGTCAGTATTCTGAAGATCAAAATTCTGAAGATACTAAATCCTGATATACTAAATCCTTAAAAAACAAAATTCTGAAAGTATAATATCTTAAAAATTTAAATCCTGAAAAAAAAATTCCTGAAAGATCACTATCCTAAAAGATCACAAATTTGAAGGATTATAATCCTGAAAGAGTTACAATCCTGAAAGAGTCACAGTCCTGAAAGGACACAATCCTAGAAGAATCACAATTCTGAAAAGGTCACAATCCTGAAAGAGTCACAATTCTAAAAGAGTTACAATCCTAAAAGAGTTACAATTCTGAATAGGTTACAATTTTGAAAGGGTCACAATCCTGAAAGGGTCACAAATCTGAATAGATCGTAATTCTAAAAGAGTCACAATACTGAGATTCGAATCCTAAAAAGTCAGAATCTTGAAAGATCTAAATTTTGAAAGATCACAAATCAAACCCGAACTCAAACTATTGTTAAACTCAGATCTGATACTGAACTTCTAGAGCTAGTCTGAGTTTAGTCTGAGTTTGGGTTGAAAGTTTGCAAACATGTTTAGGTTCAGTACTGCTACTCAATTTGTAATAAATTTGTTTTGCAGATAATCAATTAAGACAAGTTCATTTCAAAGATAAATTACTTCATTGGCAGTTCATCTCATTTAACTGATACAGTAATTAGAGTTATTGTTGTTAGGATTATTAAAAATATGTTTAAATTAGTGTAAAATTCATTAATAATTGTTTAATCACAATATAGTAAGCGATAGTAGAGTTCACGACTCAATGAACACTAGATGTCATAAAATTAAGAAATATATATTAAATTTTTTGAATTCTGTCTGTTTTTTGTGATATACAATATATATACTATAGTTAGGTTATTTTATTAGTAAGTATAAACTTCATTGTATTTATTTCTGATACTTATTTGTTTAATTTTTAGAATATTTTATAACACATTTTTTAATTAACTTTTATAATCTAATAATATAAATTTTAATTTATACTTCTACCCGATCATTAGTTATTGCATGATGTAGTCATGCTAAAACCAGGAATAGAAATATAAATATAAAGCAATTTAATCTGTGAGAATAAAATCAACCAAACAAATTAGGCATGAGCATTATTTAGAAAATTATACTCCCTAAAAAATCGTAAGTACTGTTTTAAAATAACACCTATACGCATCCCTAAATAGCGTACACTCTATATATTAACATTAATAAATTGTCATTATACAGGATACTTCAAAAACAGGTAACCCTGACATTATTTTGTTTACTAACATTTAACAAATTAGCCTAAATTATACTCTAATCCTGAGTGCCACTGGGTTACCTGTTCTTGAAACTACTCTATACGCATACTCGAATTAATGGCATAGATTCGAAATAACATACAGGTGGGTGTTGTTTTGCAACAATACAGTACAAGAAATAGCACCTTGGAGTATTAATAAAAAATTTTAGAGAAACAATTTTATCTATAGCTTATAGACTCAAACTCTCACTCAATACTAATTATTGTAAAGTTGTTCTGATCCTAAAGTCATTAAAAAAATATTAAAATTAAAGTTTGCTTCGCTTTAGCTAACTTTCGATTAAAGTATACAGCATAAATAAAATTTTGATGATCCAAATTTACTAATTAAATCTGAATTTGAATTATCAACCAGATAGGTAAAGAAGGATCTGAATTTAATTTGAATAGCCTTTAACAAATAGGATCGAAATACTATATATCGATATTAGTACCATAAAAAATTTTACTAGCCAATCAAATTTCATAATCAGGTATAATAAGATATGAGAGTACCTTCACTGATTAAAAAGATCAAAATCTTATTGCAGGGTGTCTGATATACAATCCTGTACAATAACCAAATGAAAAAGATACAGGTTGTTATATTATGAGCTTCGAATTCTGTATCTGGTAACATAACATGATCTCAAATCATGAGACTAAAGAGAATATATTGCATATATTACATTATTTGAATTTAAGGAATATAGTGAATAAATAGGAGATAATAGTTTTATTAGATAAATAGCATTTCGGGTATATATATAATAAATAGAAGATTAGTTTTATTGCGTTTATAGCATATCTAGAATATATTTTATATTATAAATAAAGGCTGTATTGGCCTTTTGAAAGAAAAGGTCTCATTCAATTGAATATATAATAAAGTCCTATTCCCACATTCTTTAATTATTCCTCTCAATATTCTACTTAGCATAGTAGAATTATCTTTATGAATCTCATGTCTATCCCATGATTACCATATAACTAATCTAATACTAGTGGGAAGAGACGACCTGAGCCCTAGGAAACCTATCTGCTAAATTTAACTATCTTTTTTGAACAGGTCATTCAGTTGCTGAATAATAGTAGGGTTAGTTAGTTAGTCCTGGTGACCAAACTGCAAGTTCTCAATAAATATATATATTATTGGAATTTACTATTGCTACTGTATAATCTGCATTATGTCTATACTGATATTTGACATTGTACTTTAGGGATCTATCTATAATATCAAACTCAACTTGTTTGCAAACTTTGAATCTGAACTCAAACTAAACTACAAATTGTATTCGAGTTTGGGCATTATAGGTTCAGATTCGAATCTGAGTTTGAATTTACTATTTGAGTTCAGTTTGAGTTTGGGTTTAATCAAACTCGAGCTAAACTCGAACCAAACCTAGGAGCTCTAGTATAGCATTGTAGTGCAGTTACAATATCTCGTAGCTCATTGATTAGAATTGCATGATTTTGGTACTAATTGATTCATCTCACTGAAATGAATTGAATAGTTGTAAAATCGTTTGAATCTGATTACTAGATTACAAGATATTACTAATACACTACAATACTCCTATTGCGCTATATTACTTTCTTAATTTAATTGTTTTTTGAGGTATTATATCTGATACTAAGTGAAGGACTAAATTTACTGAAATATCTTCAGATACCTATATATATAGGCTTGGTGCTATAAAAAGGAATGAAATTGACAAAAAAAAAGAATTTTTATGTTATAAACTTTATAATAAATCATAAGAAAATACAAACTTTAAAGAGGTATACAGCAAAATTTTATTAATACAACTACTTTTGTATCTTAAGTAAAAAATAATTCTAAACTTATTTTAAATTAATTTATATAAAAAAATATCTTTTAAAAAAATTGTCATTTTTGTTCCTTTTTATAGCACCTAGCCTATATTGTCACAGATTTTCATGACATTTAGTTGAGGCTTGGGCGGTCACAATAAATTTTTTTTTTGTTTATTTCCTTATTTGCTTTATTCTTGTTTAATTTTATGTGAGGTAAATTTGATAAGTATATCTGAATTAAGGTCAAACTGGTTATTGGTAGATGGGATTATTAGGTTACTCACAACTGTTGTAGTGATATTATGCATGAATATGCATATTAGTTGTTTCAACAAGGGTTGTCCACAACCTGAGAACAATTTTGAAAAACAACCTAAGGAGTAAGCGCAGTAGTTATTAGTAAATGAATAATGTATATAAAGGGCTCTTTTTGACTTTAATAACGTTTCTTCAGACTTTGATGTCTTGAATATAAGAAAGATATTAGGAATCGAATTCTCAAAGTGTTGAAATTGAAAGTTTATTGAATAATTGATTTTCTTTTATTATTTTAGTTTGTTTTTATTAAAAACTATTTCATTTTGCTTTGTTAATAAACCAATACATTTAAACTCCCGAATTACACAATTATTACCCATAGTTTAGTTAACCCCGACTCAGATTAAATTGATTAGTGACTGCGTAATTAAATACTTTATAGTTATTATATGAGTTGTAGTGAATAACCCAGTTACACATGGGTTCATATTCCGTGCTGAAGGCATGGGATTTAAATATGAACTCATGTAAATAACTGGGTTATTCAACCCATATAATAACTATTTTATTACTCAATGTCTGATGTAACAATCCTGTGCCAATAAGTAAATGAAAAAAGCACAGGTTGTCATATAATAGGGATGGCAAAAAACATGTTTTTTATTTTTTTGTGTTTTAAAACATGTTTTAAAACATTTTATATGTTTTTTATTAAAAAATATATTATTAAACAATATAATAATTTTCTAATATAACAAACTTTAATATTAAAATTAAATTTTTATTGTAATTCGTCAAACCAACTATCCTCTACAATATTTTTTTGAATTCTAAGATTTTGAGATATAGCAACTAATTTTTTAACTTTATTATTATCTAATCTAGTACGCAATTTGCTATGAATAAATCTAAACTGCGACCAATTACGTTCAGCTGAAGCTGACAAAGTTGGTATTGATAATAATGTAACTGCCAATTTTACAAGCAAAGGATATTTATGCTCAAAATTTGATTTCCACCAACTAATAGAATTGGAATATTTAATTGATTCCCAAAGTAAAGGATTTGAAAATTCATCAGATTTTGCAATATATTTTTGAATTGTTCCATATAACTAATTAAAAATTAAAAATTAAATACATTTTAAATTTAATAAATTAATATTCTTATATAACTTACATGTGCAGCAGTAGTAGATGAATAATTTTCATTTAAATATGGAATAACAATATTCGTTAAATCATCTGGTTTTAAGGCTTTTCCATGAAAACTATTAGAAAATAAATTAAATATTAATTTTAATATTTTTTTTCTTAACACTTTACTAATTCTAAATTAAATTAATAATAAAGCTATTAAAAAATAAATTATTAGAAAAATAAATAATAATATTATCTATCTTTAGAAATAAATATACTTTAATATCAAGATTAGCGAAAGAAAAAAAATTTTAAATTTAGATATTTATTCTTAAAGAGTAATAGTTTAATTGATCTCTAAACAATTGTATATAAGAGCTTTATTATAATTATAATTATATATAAAAGTTTATCATAATTACGATTGTATATAGACTTATAATTACTTAAAATATATAATAAAAGTTTATATGTATTGATATTATATTAATTATGCATATAAAAATTACTATGTAGTTTGTAACTTGTAATACTACGTAGTAATTTCTAAATGCATAGTTAGTATAATACTAATATAATATAATTTTAACTAACAAATTAAATATTTGAATAAGTCTAATTAATATATTATTATAAAATCAAATTATTCGAAAGAGTAAAATTAAAGAACTCTTATTTTTTCTTACTAATACTTATATTATATTATACTTACTTTGGATCTAACAAATTAGCGAATACCAAAGCCGGATGAAAAATAAATTCAAATCTTGTAGTAATTAAATTAGAAATATCTTCTTCATGTTGTAAGTTTAAGTTAAGTTCTTCAATTGCTGAATAAAGATTATTTCACTCTGCATAAATATGTGATAATAATGGAGTATCTGACTCAAATAATTTAATAAAACATGTAAATGGTGTTAATAACAATTTTAAACATTCTAACTTATCCTATAATTCTTCTCCTAAAATCTTATTTTTTAAATTATAATTTATAATATTAGAAATTGTTGGTTGTAAAACAGATGTTTGAATTGCTATCTTACAGTGAATAACAGACTGAACTGAATTAAGATAAGTTCCCCAACGTGTATCTACTGGTTTAACAAGCATAATTGTATTAGATTCTTGTTGCAAAATAGCTTCTGCTCAATAATGGCTTCTAAAGAATATAACAATTTCTTTTGTATCATTCATTGACTGTTCTACCCAATTTAACTTAAGAATATCTTTGATTAAAAGATTGCCTACATGTGAATTACATCTCATGCAAATAAGATTTGAATAATCTCTATCAAGCAATCTCCATGCTGCACGCATTGTATTTGCATTATCAGTAATGACTGCTACAAATTTTGATGATCCAACCTCTTCAATAACAGATTTAAGCTTATCATAAATAAATTCTGCCGTATGTGATTCTGATCCAGTATAATATGCATCATAAAAAATTAGTTCAGGAAGACAGAGAATAAAGTTTAAAACAGATTTATGACGAATATTTGACCTTAAATAATAATTTAAGTAATTAGACATACTGTATAATAATATAAGATAATTTAGTTTAGCTAATTTTACTAACACTTATTTCGTAGATACAATATTTCACCAATAATCAATTTACTGACATATTTGTTTCACAACAACTAATTCCTAGACAAGCTTATTTTATAGACAATCTGTTTCAATGACAGCTTATTTTACCAACATTATTACTATTAGAATTAGGGTTAGGGTTAGATTAGGGTTAAAAGAATTATGAGAAATTAACTTGTCATTGAAATAAGCTATATATGAAATAAGTTGTCTATGAAATAAGCTTGTTTATGAAATGAGTTTGTCTAGAAATTAGTTGTTTGTAAAACAAACATGTTGGTAAATAATTGTTAATGAAATATTGTGTCTACAAAATGAGTATTAGTGAAATAAAGTATATTCAGATTAATAATAATAATTAAATTAAAATTTACTATCTATCTGATACAAGTGAAATATTATTTATATTTTCAAGTCTATTTTCTAAATATTTACGTTCTTGAGAATAAGCATCATCTAAAAGTTTATTTGCCAATTGCTGATGATTTGGTGAATTATAAGAAGGGCGAATTGTATGTATAAAATCAATCCAATATAGATTTTCAATTGCAGAGAAAGGAATACCAGCTGAGTAAAAAAATTGAGCAAGCTTTTGATCTAAAATAACTTTGTCATTTTGACTCATATTATCTAAAAAATTAGTTATAGGTTGAGAGCGTATTCATCTTAATTGAACAATATTATCTGTTGCAGTATGGTTAGATTGTATAGATGTACTGTTTCGATGACTTTTACTAGTAGTTAAGTCTGTTGATTCCTGAAGTTCATAAGGAAAAAAACTACATTTATTCAAATGATCTTTTAAGCGATCAATTAAGTCTACAACATCCTTATTACAATATTTGCACATTTGACGAAGAGTAGAATATTTATTAGCATTTGTATTTTCCTCTTCTACAAGGTAAAAATGATCAGTACGAATATTAGAAGATGGACGGCCACGAGACATTCTATTAAAAATAAAAAATTTTATTAATAAGATATAACAATTATTTTATTATAATAAAGGTTTAAAAACAATACTTTGCTTAACCTTAAAAAAAGATTAAATAAAGAATAACAAAACAACTTGAATTAAGATATATAATTTAGTACGATTTTATGAAGAAAATACAAAAAAAAACTTGAGGTAATTTAGGATAAGTAAAAAAGATTCTAATCATATTATTGCTAACTTGAAGTTATGCTTTTATAAATTGGATTTTTGTACTTCTTTTATAATTTCACAAAAAGCTTTCTAACATTTTCTATCTAATCTATTTCATATTTGGATATAAGAAAATTTATTGTCTTCATATTTTGGCTTAGCAATGAGAAATATTTTTATTCAATTTCCTCTTTTTTTCTTCCCGTCTTATTTTCTAATTACTATTTTTTTTTTTAACCCCCTTTCTTGTGAATTTGAAACATTTTCCAAATTCTCGCATAGCTTCTACCTTTTTTTAGTAGTATTAATTTTTCTTATATATGCGACTATGAATTTTAATTACTTTACTTTTTTGGTAGCATTCTGGACCTATATTATTGTTATTAGTAAAAATCGGCAAGTATCTTTTTTAGAAAATTTTAGTTATCTAAATTAAGTTAGCATTTAGTATTTAGACATTATGAATAGTCAAATAACGGATATATTAAATAAGAGCTTTCATTTAAAGCCCCCGCTACATACAGAACTTTCTAAATTTTAATAATGCTAGTTAATCCTTCAAACTAGTCTTGAAAAAGTATAATGATATTATTGATATTATTGATTATAATACTAATAACACAATATTTTTATACATTAATTTTAGGTAGTAAATTTTATGTTTCTTTTTTTACATTGTTAACTAATTACATAATATACTTATTTATTCCTGTTTGTATTATACTATTGTTTTTAATAATCAAGTATTTTATTTGCTAGTTCCTTTTAACACATTAAACCCTTTTAAGTATTATACTTTCATTAACGTTAATGAAACCTCTTGCAAATTACAAGTTGCTTAGGTCAGATCAGGTTATATTTCCTGTGTGCATATTAAAAAAATTTTTGTTGCGCACATATTTAAAATTTAAGACAGAATACATATTATGTATTATTTATTTATTGATTTGTGACTTTTACTGACCAAAATAAAAATCTATTATTATTGCTTGATTAGAATTATTTATAATGAAACATACATATGAGAAGATTTTCGCTATTTCTAAAGCTCTCAGTGAACTAATTATAAATAAAAAGAGGAGAGGATACCGTATATTACCAAAAATAAGCACCCTCTTGATTTGTATTATATCCGAAAATAAGCATCCCTTCAAAATAAATAATTTTTTATAATTAAGCATTTTATATTTAATATAATAACTGTAATATTATAAAACTTTATTTTTTAATATAATTTGATAAATAAAATATTTTATTCTTCATCAGCAAAATAATTACCAATATCATTACTATCACTAATATAATCATCAATATTAGTAGTAATTTGATATTTAACAACTTTTTTTCGTTTAACAACTTGCAGCATTTTTTGTTTAGAAACATAATTAATTACATCATGATTAAATATATTTTTGAATCCAGATTATATAATTACAGTTATGTTAGTGGCTATGTCACCTAAACCAGCAACTCATTAAATTACTTTGTAGCATTATCATAAAGGAGTTGCATGTACTAGCTTTTCCTTATTACTATCAGAATTGCTCATGTAATTGTTAATGTTAATGCATCACTGCTTAGGCTTCCATTCGGTTTGTTGACTTACTGTTACTGTCAACCTAAAAAAAAAAATCGCAAAAAAAAAATTTTTGGTTTGGACCAAAAAATGGAAAATGAATAATTTGTTTCTAAAAATAAGCATCCCTTATAATAAAAAGGGGGTGCTTATTTTCGATAATATACGGTATATGTCAGTAGATTATTAGTGTAGAAGGTAAAATCAGGTAAAATCATTTTCGTAAAACCGTAATGAAGCCGTGACCAAATTGTAACCAAATCGAGTGTAAAGAATATCCCAAAACTGGATTGCACCAAGCCCTACGATACATTAAACAAATGAATTAACCTAAAAAGGAAGAAAGAATTAGTGAAATGGATAGCACAAGATAAAGATATCATGATAATAAGACTTATCTGATAAGATTCAGCTGTGTTGAAGTAGCCTGATTATTTCTCTTATAGACGAAACAAAAGATTGATGGAGTCAAAATATTTCTTGTATTAGAGTTTCTTTACTTAGTCCTATTAATCTTTCCATTGCTTTCTTGTAGGTATATGTTTCTGATTTTTCATTATTACAGTCTCAGTTATATCCTGAGTTGTTGGATATAAGCGAAATTTTGCTGTAAAGTATAATAGTCATTATACTTTCATAAATTTCTGCTTATACCCAATATGAAAGTAATTAAGAGAAATGGTAGAACTAATAAGAAAAAGGAAAAGTTAGTAAGAGCGAAAGATAAAAATAGAGAAACCCCACAATTTACCTTCCTAAAAATTTAGTTATAAAAGTGTAGCCTTTGTCTCAAATTTGAGTTCAGTTCTTCCTGCTCCTAATAATAAAGTTATACCGTTCCCTTTAGAATAATTAAAGATCTTAAAAGTCTTCTCTGCTCTAATTAATAAATAAGCTACTATCCCTACGAATAAAAGTATACTTGCCAATATTCGATATATAACCTGTTAATCTCTTAAAACACTATGCTTACCTGACTGCTTATTCGATACGCCTTAACTTCTGAATTGATTCCGCCTCTATAAACCTTAGGTAACATTTGGTGGTGTATTAGCGTAGATTATCCCAAGTTCCCGTGTTACTCTACCTGTAGTATAACCTGCTTCATTAGTAATTATGCACTGTTAATAACTATTCAAAAGTTTCTACTTATACATAACAATATACATTGTGCGAATCCTTATAGTACCTTCTAGAATGTGTTAATTGCACTTCCCAGCCTCTATCTATAAAGCGAAATAAAAATACTCAACACCTTACTAAGCTTTAATTTATTCTGATTCTCCATTACTCAACTCAATATGCAACACAAATAATTTATCTTTTTACTTATTGAATTTTATACAATGATTAAAAGTTAAAATAATTATGCTATGTAAAATAAATAATTATGTTTAGGAAATATGTTTATAACTAATCTTTAAATAACTACTAGTATTTAAAAAAAAACTAGTATATCAATTCATTAACAATGAACTTTATTATTAATAAATAATTTTACAGGTTTTTTCTAACTATCATCTATATTTTTTTATTGAAACTTATATTTGCATTAAGCATTTAGTAATTGGTAAAGAAAATGTTTAGTATTTATTTTTACTTTATTTTGAAAATTGTTGATCATTATATCTATATATTATATAATAAATTCTATAATATGATTGGTCTGTAATAAACCATGTTTTTTATTTAAAAAAATTAATGTTTTAAAACATTTAAAACATGTTTTAAAACATGTTGTTTTAAAACATTTGCCATCCCTAAGTTTAAGTAAACCTAAAAAAATTCAATTTGAACTCAGAATAGTTCAAATTAAACCAAATTTTAGTACAAAATTATCAAATTTTTTAAATAAAATATTTTAAAAGAATTTTAATTGATATGAAATATTGCAGAAGATTTAAAAAAATATGAATATTTTCAAACTTTATTAATAAAATTTATAAAATATCACTATGTAACATTGTTTAGCAGATTGTTCTATATAATAGTTATTAAATCATCAATATTAGTTTGATATTAGCTAAGATATCATTATTTTAAATTTGAATAATATTATGTAGTATTTCAAAATATTATACAAGTTTATGCAATATTTTGAAATACTATGCAATATTATTCAAATATTAAAATAGTTATATCCTAGCTAATATCAAACCAATATTGATGATTTAACTACTATTATAACTAAAACAACCTGCTAAACAATATTACTTAGTGATACTTTACAGATTTTATTAATAAATTTCAAAAATATTCATATTTTTTTAAAATCTTCTACAATATTTCATATCAATTAAAATTCTTTTAAAAATATTTTATTTAAAAAAATTTGATAATGAAGTAAACTAGAAGTATTTTAACTTGAATATAGAATAGTTCAAATTGAATCAAATTCTGATTCAAGTAAACTCAAAGTGAATTTAGAATAGTTAATTTATTTTTTTTTTTTTTGTTATTAAGGCAGCTTATATTGCCGAAGGAATTTTATTAGAATTGCATATAGGATATCTATTGATAGTCCCTACTATTTGTAATTATATGAAGAGTGTACAACAAGCTACATATACAACTTTAGTTATTGTCTAATTAAGTAGTCCGCCGCACAGGCAATTAAACTACCTGATTAGTTCTACACTATGCTGCCATACCTGTAACCCGTCTGTGAGTTACCTATTTAAACACTCTGATCATTAACCTATACAGATCCAACTTAACGTCACCGCAACACCTAACTGCTTAAGCTAGCTAGCTCGTTATAGATCCATTTATCCAGAATGGCTTAGGTCCTCTCGAGATACATTGTATCTAATGCATTGTAGGTACCGCAGAGCCAGTTAACCTCGAAGCATACCTACTAGAGTGGTCCGTATCCATTTTATAGATTCACCTAGCTTAGACCCTTGTAGATGTTTGTACAACCCCAGTTCCTACCATAGCTCTCCACCAGTTTTCTGTATCTATCTTCTTAGATATTTCATGAAGCAGATCCTCCCAATCCAGTTAGTCGCCAAGCCAGGTTGGTATTACTAATCCTCCCTGTAGAATGGATTTATGTGTATTCGACTCGATCTGCATCTTTCGTCGATAGTTTTCTTTCTGGATCAAGCATTAGCTGATATGACTGTCGAAGGCCGTACTACTTTACCAACTCAAGATTTCTACCATGCAGGTCCCCTGCCCATAGATCCTATCAAGATTTATTTGTATAATGTTATGTCTTGCCAAACGCCTCGTCACATTTTCAATATCCAGATAATATTGATGCAATGTGATTTACAGGGTTACAATCTCAGAAACAGACAGGGTTTACCGTAAGTTGAGTACAAAGGTCCAGGTAATTATTCAAATTTGTCGACAGTAGGATTTGAACTCCAGACCTCTTGCATGGTAGTCTAGCAACCTAACCACTACACTAAGATCACTAGACCTCAGAATAGTTAATTTATATCAGAATAAATATAATACAGTAATTATCAAAAATATATGAATAATTGCAAATATTTGTAAAATTTATCAAATAAACTAAAAGTAGTTTAATATGAACTTGAAATAGTTCAAATTGAACTAAATTCTGGTTCAAGTAAACTTAAAATAGTTTAACTTGAAATTAGAATATTTCAAATTGAACCAAATTTTAGTATAATATCATCAAATTTTTTAAATAAAATATTTTAAAAGAATTTTGATTGATATGAAATATTGTAAAAGATTTAAAAAAATGCAAATATTTTGAAATTTATTAATAAAATTCATAAAATATCATTATATAATATTGTTTAGCAGTTTGTTCTGGTTATAATAGTAGTTAAATTATCAATATTGGTTTAATATTAGCTAAGATATTACTATTTTAAATTTGAATAATATTGCATAGTATTTTAAAATATTATGCAAGTTTGCATAATATTTTGAAATATTACACAATATTATTCAAATATTAAAATAGTGATATCTCAGTTAATATCAAACTAATATTGATAATTTAAGGGAAATAAAATTAAAACTCTTTCACATACTGCTCAACAACTATACTGCGAAAAATAGAAAAAAGAAAAAACAACTATACAACTAATACTAAAAACTCTTTATTTTGAGAAGGTCTAAATAAAAAAGATAATAACTCACAGAAAAAACAACTACTAACTTCTAAAACCAACTACTTGAATATTATAACTTCAACTATAGGGAATAGAGGAGAAATGAAAAAACATCATTTTGTTGATAATGTTAGCTCTAATAATATACCAAACAATAATGAAAACAATAATAATAACAACAATATGCTGAATATAGAGACTACAAATACGAACTACACATTCCAATAAAACAATATACTAAACAACAACGAACTAGCTATACATATCCTTGATATCATAACTTTTAACACTGACAAACTAACCTTTCGAGTTTATTTTACTCTAGAACTTTCTAATAATGCACATATCTACTATATCGATATACAAAAATCTACTATTATCAACAACATCACACAATATCCAAAGTATTAGATACATATTAGCAAAGCTAATATACTTCTCTTTATACTTAAAAAAGTTAGAAACCAAAATATAATCACAATATCTGCAATAAAAATCCTAACTAGTAAAACCTATAACTCCTTTCTCATCAAAACCTACGTTCAAACAAAAACACAATATCTAAAAGCAAATAAACAAGAAAATATAAGCACTTCCAACACTATCCTATGAAAACTTTACTAATACTACCAATACCTCTACTACTACTCAGCTAAATACTTGTATACTCTCTTCTGAAACTAGTAATATATCTATTAATAATATAGACAATGCTAATAGTAGTGATACCAACTTAACAAATAAAATACAAAGCATTTCAAATGAGCTAGAAAACTATGAGAAACCTAGTACAAACCTTGATATAACAAAATATTATACAAAAAGTAAAGATACACAAAGTAAGGAACAATATAACACAAAACTACATAAATCATAAGCTAATCAAATAGAGGATGATACAGATATCCAATATGCATCTTGAATACAATACTTAATACATACTGATTGGCTAATATTACCCTCATCTACTAAAACATGTGACATGCTAATGAATAACAATGAAATAAAAGAAGAACTTCTAAATAATGACCAAATGGAAACACAATTTGAAACTAAATATACAAAACTCTTCTATAGCCAAGCTCTACAAAACAACTCTACTTTACCTTCAAGACCCTATATTAACAATGGAGATATATGGCCAGATAAGCTCATGAACAACATGAAAGCTAACCTTACTGATTTTGATACAACTATTTAGCATTATGATCGTATAGCTAAATCTTTAAAATTACTTGAAAGAATTCAAGAATTTGTAATATATAAATTTTAAACATGACCAACTCCTTACATTATCACACCAGCAATACTCCTCAAATTCAAATACCTAGATACCCAATTTTTTATATCTTTTACTCACAACAAACAAATTACTCTAGCACATCAAAAAGAATTTGAGAACATACTAACTACAGCAACTAATACTTACAAATATACTAATAATATTACAATCATTAACTGAAAAATAAGAAATACTATCACTAAAATACTCAAAATACATCTAACTATTCAATTTCTACTCAATAGCAACTTTACTCAACTCGACAACTTCAATATATCCAAAATTATTTAATAATGCAGGAGATTTTTACAATTAGACAAAATTGAATAGAACAACCTAAAACAAACTATCAACAAAGCACATACATCACTCCTTATTCTCTACCTAAGGACTCTTTTATGATTTCTAATAAAATTAAGAAACTCTTACCATTCGAACTCCCAATCATCAATTGTAATAATACTAAAGGAACAGTTATAGTATTAAAAAAGATTTTCTCTTTCATACAACTCTCTGAAACCTACTTTCTTAAACTACTACCTTTTTCAAATATTCTTCTTGATCTTAACTAAAAACTAAAAAAATTTTTTTCAATTACCAAATAAAAAGATATTAACTACCTATTCTTTTATCATAACAAACTTTACAATTTTTATAACTTCAAAAGCAACCTACCAGAGACATACTTTGACCTACTTGCACCTAAAGCTCCACTGCTAAGTACTTATTATGAACTTAACCACACTATGCATATACTCTTTTCACTAAATACTAATAATCCTGAAATCAATCTTACTAAAATTGTCACCCTATTACAAAAAGATTATGCTTTCAAAATGATACTAAATAACTACTTTGTTAGCAGACCACTATTACTACATGATACAACAAAAATCAATATTAATACAGAATTCATTTATTCTATCATAGATGATGAAACTGCTAGAGAATTCTACAAACAAGCAGTTAAAAAATATAAAATTATATTTCTAATTCTAACACACATAATGACTGCTAACTTAACTAACAAACCTTTTTTATCTGAAAGAACAACTATTATAATTAAACACTCACTTACTTTCCTAATTACATCTCGTCAACAACTTGTAGATGCTACAAAAATACTTCAAACTTATTACTACTTCAACAAACTTCCAGATTAATGAATTAACATATCTACAAACTACAAAGGCAAAAATTTGGCTTCCAATAATAACTCTACAATTTTACTCACTATTCCTGCTTTTCTTGAAGAACTCCAAAACCAGTTACAAGAGAATCAAATTAATATTACTATTCCAATCACTACACAAGAAAATATTACTTTAACTCTACAAGAACTAAGACAAAATTATATAATTAATCAAATTTCTGAATATCTTCTAAACTTACCACTACTTCCTAATTCAACTTGGAACCTATTTACTCAATCTAGCTCATAAATTCATATCAAATATCTGAAATTACTACTTCTAATATACTACCTATATTCAAAATCTTTACCAATATTAGAACTATATCTTCAGACCACAATTATGATAATAATACATATTCTATTACCATTCTGATTAATAATACAACAAACAACTAACTAACAAATATAAATCACTCTAACATATCTAGTACAATCAAAATAGCTACTTATAATATCCAAGGCCTCAACAACATTACAAAGCAACAACTATAGATCAAATATTGTCATAACAATAACTATGATATTATTAGTATCACTGAAACTAAGCTATCAGAGAATATATATCAAAACTGATTACTAAACAACTAGATATATCTCTTCTACACTTCTAACATAACCTATCTGACAATACTTATATACAACAATCTAGTCTTAGTATAGCAATTATAATTCGCTACTATCTTAGACTCTATATTTATAATATCTAAACTCTATTTGGTATTGCTATCACTATTGATTTCTACTTTCCTCACAAGAATAGAATCAGATTTATTTCTTGCTATATACTCTCTAAACATACCCAACTTCAACATATCACATAACAACAAATTATTAATTTGATAAAACAAGCTCAGACTCTACATATATACCTTATCATTACTAGAGACTTTAATTATGACCTAAACTAAGATACTCCTTCCAAATTATCTACCTTTCTTACTAACTATAACTTTATTTCTACAGTTAACCATTTTCACCCTGATACATATACCTGGTAAAGAGCTAACTCAACTAGCCAAATTGATAAAATATGGTTACTCAGACAACTAATCTATATATTTAGCTCTCTATACTATCTGACCCTGAGCTTATCACTCATAATGATCACCAAATTATTGAAATCTATTAGCTATTTAATCCAACTTACAAATCTATCAGATATACAAAAAGTGCTTATCACAAAGTATACAACGACAAAGCTATAAATAACAAAAAATATGACAACTTTTAAACTATAATTACCTCTAGTTTTAACTACCAAATAGAAACTATCATAAATACAAATACTTCTGTAGACAAGCTCTGGCATATTCTACAAACAACCATACTTATAGCAGCTAATAAGAATATTCTATACTCTCACAAAACCAACAAGATATATAAAACTTTCTCACTAGCTGCAACTAATCTACATCAGGCCTTGAATAATATTAATAATATAATTCAAATATTACATATATTTATAAAAATATCAAACAAATCTAATCTTGAAACTACTACAAACAACCTCAATCTGAAAATTAACCAAATAAACAGTAGTACTAAACTAAATATCCTAAACATTCCTCTACTTTAATCACCAATTTCTGCAATTTAATCATATATTCAAGAACTCAAAATCTATCACAAATCAATATTCTCAGCATGTAACACTGAAAACAATATTGCACAAAATGAATGTATCCAACAACATATCATCAAAAGATATGAAAATTTTACTATTAATACTACTTCAATCATAAATAGTATTCTCAAATGCTATCAAGAACCTGTAATCTTCTACAACATATGAACTTTCTCTGAAATAATTTATAAACCTAAACAAATTAAATAACATATTAAAGACTACTATAAACAGTAAACAAAATACAATCTACCAGATCTAACAGAATAGCCCAAATAGCATCAAGAATATCAACTAAAACCATATATCCAAGTATCATAGTATCAGCATATTGATGATCTAATTACCTTATAAGAACTCCACAATACTATTAACAACTCTTCAAATAGTAAAGTGTCTAGTTCTTCATTAATCTCTAATAAAATAATTAAAAAAGCAGGCAATAATTTTCTAAAAATACTCTTACTACTATTTAACAAATACTTTATAACCCAAACTATACCTAAGAACTGAAAACAGAGCAATATTTACTTAATCTCTAAAAAACCAATATTCACAAGTAAACTTAACTATACTCATCCAATTACACTAATCGAACATATCTGAAAAATTTATACCAAAATAATCACAAATTGCTTAAATACTATACTCAACTAATATCCAATTCTAAATAACAACAACTTCGTCACTCTTCCCCACTCTACTACTACTACACCAATTCAAATACTAAGACATATATTTGAAAATTTTAGTACATATAACAAAAAAATATAGGCACTATCATAAGATATAAGCAAGGCATATGACACAGTTCATATCCTACTACTAATTAAAGCCCTTAATAGAATTAAAATTCCCAAAATAATTAAATATATCATTCTTGATATCTTTTCATATCATCAAAACCAAATCATTACTAACCTTAGCAATACTCAACTTTATACAGTACAAGATGGCATAGATTAGGATGAAACAATTATACCCTTACTCTGATGTATATATTATACCTACTGCTTAACACTATCACTAACAAATATATAGGATATACGATAATATCAGATACAGATCTTACTATATTACACTACAAAACAACCAAATTTAATATGCTAGTTCTAGTATATATAGATGATACCCTTTGGATCATATCTACACAACATCACTTACAAAAAATAGTAAATACAGCTTCATTATTTTATAATCTTACTAAAATTATAGTGAATTCAACAAAGTCTATTCTCTGCACTAACAACCACAATACTACTAAAAATACTATTCACTTTAATAATACAATACTAATACTAATAAAATCTAAAGAGGCTTTCAGATTTCTAGAATACTTTTTTACTATATACAAAAACTATACACTAATACATAATATTATTAAACATGAAATCAACCAAGTACTACTACTTCTCAAGAAGAAGAAAATTACAGACAAGTAATACATATATATCATTAACTCAGTGATTATACTAAGATTTAATTACTATATCTTCAATACAATTATCCTATTATAATATACAACAGTATTACTAACAAGTATACTACAATTGTAAAACACAAAGCTAGAATGGCTACTTCAATTCCAAACTCTACAATATATTACTACTAAATTTATAATCTACAATATCTATAGGATAGCCAAATTCATCAACATATTTCCAGTATAATAACCTTACTAAATGACTATATCCACAATAACAATACTATAAGTTGAATATAGATCTAACAACTCCAAAATACTGCCTTCACATCT
The DNA here is from genome assembly GCA_910592325.1 of Scutellospora calospora. NCBI lineage: Eukaryota > Fungi > Glomeromycota > Glomeromycetes > Diversisporales > Gigasporaceae > Scutellospora > Scutellospora calospora. The sequence continues at coordinate 1,113 of CAJVPM010000142.1, read as the reverse complement.
TACAACATACTATCTTCTTCAAACTTTATATTACCTACACTACATAATTATACTACCATGGTAATAATAATCACAGAAACACATAAACTTGAAATTGCTTTAACAAGCAGTCTAGATTCATAGCCAATAACACATAGTTTCCTAGGACAAAGTATTAATTCACTAATTCAGAAATGCACACGACTATATATAACTAAAGCTAAAACAAACAAAATGAATCTCTATGCTATAGAACAAATCACTAACTACAATTATACCTTACTTTTATCCTGACAATATATTGCATATACTACTAACAAAACTCCCCATGAACTAACACCTAAATAGTTTATTCAATTAATAGAATTCCTAAAGAATCTAATAAACTATACTTTATCTAGTATTCTCAACAACTCTCCTTATCCTAATCCATATACCTTACTAACTACTGATCTCACTAACCAAAGCTGGACAACTACTAACTACTGCAATTCTATAATAATTGACAAAAGTTCTAACTACCAATACCCAATTACTAATCTAATATATTGGATATACAACTTAACTAACAACAAACTAAAACTACTCAGATGCAATAGATGCAGTCTGACAACAACTACTAATGAGTTCAACCACTATATTATACAAACTAATACTAAAAACTTACTACCAATTCATGTTTCTCGCACATATCTACTTCAATCTAATATTACAGATATTCATACTGTTCATCTTATTCAAAAAAGTAACTATAATGCCAACAACAATTCTAACATACTATTTATACATAATGAACCCAACCTCATAACTACTATCTTTCAAAATGAACTTGCAACAAATCTGCTACAAAAAATAAAATCAACAATTACCAAGCAGCACTAATATACAGCTAACATAGATACAGTCTGCAACTCACCAAAAACTATATAAGCAAATACTTACTTCACATGGAAAATTAATAACATAAATACCTTTACAGCTCAAATTACTCAATAGCAATTACATACAAAAGCAATCTGTACTGCAATAATTACTATACTTATTACCTTCTCGCCTAACTACACCAATTCAAATACTAAGACATATATTTGAAAATTTTAGTACATATAACAAAAAAATATAGGCACTATCATA
>CAJVPM010000141.1:0-22990 GCA_910592325.1 Scutellospora calospora | reverse complement strand
TAATAACTTATTAGCTAAAGTTAGAATTAGATTTTACTATTAGATTCAGCTCGATTAGATCTTTCAAATGAGCTATAAATCATATTTGTAAAACAGATAGTTATTGAATTACCTTAGGAATAACTTTAGCGTAACTTACAATTTTTACAATTTTTACAATTTTTACAATTCTTACAATTCTTACAATTCTTACAATTCTTACTATCAATATAAAAGCTATATAAACCCTTCCTTTTCCCTTTACCCCAACTTAGATTAGTTCTCTACAATCTTCTAATAATTAATAAAGTTCTAAGTTTTCTATTAGTTTTTTAATAAATATAATCTTTTGGCTTTAAAAATAAACTTCTCTAATGAACTGTTTATCTCGATATTGTTTAGTACAAAAAAGCTATTTAATATTTGAAAAATTTTTTGCAATACAGACTTAGATTCTGCTACCCATATAGTATTATCTGTGTATGCCAGTGCTGAAATCATAGCTTTTTCTGTTTTGTAGGTTCACTTTTTGATATCTACTGACCACTGTAGCTCTATTTGATATCCTATTCCTAGTTGTTATATTCTCACTAGTAATGGGTCATAAAATATTCTCTACATTAGTGAGGATATAACTTCACTTTGGTCTATTCTATCTTCTGCTATGAAGAAGTCAGTTGAGCCTTGATCTGTTATTACCCTTATTTTACGATTTTGATATAATTGCTTAATAAAGGTGATTAGATTTTCTAGAAGTTTGATTCTTCTCATAGTGAGCTCTAGAGCATGAATACTAACTGAATTAAAAGCTTTTCGCATATCCTGGAATACAATATATAGCTCCTTGTCTTTTTGCATTGCATCTTCAATAACATTATTTAAGATATGAATTGGTGCCATAGTGCTTTCATTAGACAGTTCTGCAAAGTTTGCTTTTTTTAAGATTTGCTTTTTAACAAACACTTTGCTTATTCTTTTTTGTATAATTCTGACTACTAGTATTCTGAATATCTCAAGTAGTATTATTGGCCTAGTACTTGCTAAATTAAATTCCCAATCTGTACTTTTGAGAATTAAATATATTTGTCCTAACTTCTATTTCTTAGGAAATTTACTCTTGTAAACTATTTTGTTTGCAAGTTTACTAAATGTTCTTTTGTCTTAGAGCTTACTTTTTTAATGAGTCTATAGCCGATTCCTGAGATACTCAGTGCTGTATCTTCTTTTAGCATACTTATAACTTCTAACTATTCTTCTTCTGTTATTTTGTTCATAATTTCTGTATACCAAGCTTCATTAATTCTTCCTTGCTCTTTATATATATTTGCCTATTCATAATTTAATTGCTCGAATTGATGATTTCGCTTTCTGAATTGTTCTTTGAAGTGTCTTTTTACTTCTCTCTTGATGTCTTCACTTTTTGTAATTAATCTTTTACTTTCAAACTTATTCTTACTTTGTACTATGACCCTGTCAACTACAATCTTATTATGAAAACATTCGAGCAACTTGTTTAATATTTGCTTTTGACTTCTAGGCATTAGTGTGAATCTTTCTTTGATTTTATCTTTTATTTCTCTTTCTTTTGCAACTTGCAATTCTTTCTATGCTTTTTTTTTTAATATATTCTACTACTCTTTGATTTCGATACAAAATTCTCTGCTCCAAACTTCTAGTACAAGTGGTATATTGGTCTTATATTCTGTGTTAAGGTGCTCTATTCATGTATTAAGAATTGCTTTCTCTAGCTTGTCTATATTTTGTCCTACATCTTTAGACCCTTTTCTGAATATTCTTCTCAGGACCTTGGCTTTGCTATATATTAGAGATTTTGTTGCTTCTTTTCTTATTTTACTTTTAGAATTTTGCATTTTTGTTGAAAGAATATACTTGCTTGCTACTGCTTGTATTGTTTTAGCTATCAGCTCCTATTCTTTATCAATATCTGTTATAGACTCTGTTTTAGTTTAGTTTTTTCTTTTTTCCTTTCTTTTTTCTGCATTTCTGATGATCTTTTCTACTTCTTGGCTATAGTTATACCAATCTTCTTCTGTTGCTTTGTGATATTGGTATAGTTTTCTTATCTCTTTCTATCCTTTCTTACTTCTCTGCTTGTTTTTTCTAGAATACCTGCACTATCTAGTTGTACTCAAATTATTCTATGATCGCTATCTGTTACTGTCTTCATTGATTCTATATTGCTATCTAAAATAAGGCTTCCTATCTCTCATTATGTTCAAATATGATCTATTCTAGTTAATATATTTCTATTTGATTATGAATATTTAATTAGTTCTGGGTTAGAGAATTGAAAGGTTTCTATGTGGTCAGTATTCTTTAGCCAATTTGTAATTTTTGTACCAGTATCTGCATTTCTTCTTCCTTTACTACTCATATCTAGTCTTTCATTTAGAACTGTATTAAAGTCTTCTAAGATCATATATACTGTATTTTTCCTATTCTTGATGATTTCTTCTATTAGTATCTTGTGTACTCTTCTCGTTACTTCTTCATTCTTAGAAGATAAGTATACTATTCAAACTTGAAAGACTACTCTTTTAAAGAAAAATTTGGCTTTAAGCAAATACAGGTTAAACCTTTTACAGACTCCCATATTTCTTAACCAATTCTGATTGACTAGTAGCCCAATTTCTGACCCTTTTTGTTTTCCTTTTTCTGCTTCTGTTCAAAAGCTTGAGAATCTGTATTCTTCTGTATTTATCTACTTGCCTTCTTGTTCCCTTATATTAGTTTCTACTATTCTAATAATATTATATCCTTCTGACTTACCATATTCTGCTAGTATTTCTACTTTTGTATTATCTCCTTTAATTCCATTAATATTGTATTTGCCTATCTTTATCAACTCTTGCATTTTACTCCTATTACTACTACTATTTTCTACTCCTTCAATCTTTCTTCTTCTTGTATTTTCTTTGCATTCGTTCTTGTTTTGGTTTGTACTTGTTTTTGCTCCATTTTGTCTCTCAAGTTTTCCTTCTTGATTGACTAGAGCTTTTGTTAATTCAACTTTGACTACTTTTAGGAGTGATTTGGAGTCTCACGACTCTAATTACTATCAAAACTACTTAATTTTCTTTCTAAAGCATGAATGTGCTATGCTATATTATTAAACAATCCTATGTAATCATTTTCTTTATGATGTTCTTTTTTCCTTTTTTCTGCATAGGTTTCATTTTGATTTTCTGGCTTCGCATGTTTTTCATTTTCTAATTTGTTCTCTTCTCTCGAGACTTTCTTTTCACTTCTATAGAGGACAGTTGGCCTATCAGAAGATAGTTCTCGTCTCTTAAGGCTATTTGTACTAGACTTATAAGTATCAAATCTTTGCCTGTATCTTTCTTTGATATAATGTACTTTGCATAATTTGATTTCAAAGATCTTCCAAAAAAGTCTAGTATCATAGTATTTAACAGCATACTTTTTCTCTCTCATTGGCTTCTAAAAGATACTAGTACATAACCTTTGTTGTTTCTATTTGAATTCTTAAAAACATATACTGTACTTGCACTAGTATGTTTTAGCTGTCTGAATAGTAGCACTTCATTTACATTTTGTGGGATATTGAACAGCTTTGCTATAAACTATTTTCAGTTTTCTAATATTTCTTTTCTGTTTAATCCTAGTATTATATATACTAAAAGCTCGTTTGTAAGAGGAACAACTTAAGTTTCGATTCCCTGTATAAAACTACTTCCCTCTTCGAATATAACTTCTGCTCTTGTTTTTTCATGATTTTCCTTTATCATCTCAATATTTTTAACATGTCTCAGATGTTTAATTATGAAGAAGACTTGTGATCTTGTTATATAGTGAGGTATATCCTATATAGTAATAGTTTCTTCTTTGTATAGATATATCTCTCCTTCTTTAGCTATATCAATATTTTTTTTGAGGTCTTCTTTTTTGCTTTGAAGAGTTTTGTGTTCATACATTCCTTTCTTTTCTTTATTTTTTATTAAAGCCACTTTTTCTTCTTCATTTTGGTCGAAAGTTGCTTCTTTTCTTTGTTTATTACTTGTTGAGCACTCACCTTTTTCTGTTTGATTATATAATAACAATCTCTTTTTTTGTACTTCTTCGAGTTCCTTCTTTGCTTAGATCTCTCTTATTTCTTTTTCTTTCTTTTTGTCTTGCGAGGTTCTTCTTTTCTTTAAGCTTTCTTTTTTGCTCTTTTCTTCCTTTTCCTCAAGTATAAGATTTAACTGATCGAATTCATTCTTTTTTTTCTCTAGCTTTAACTTAGCTTCTTCATACTCTTTTTTGCAATCAAAATATATGATATACTATTAGTTTTCATTTTTAAACTTTTCTTGAATTGCTTTGATATGCTTGTTTCCTCTAAGTGACCACTTGATTAACTTTTCTCTTTGTTTAGCATTATCTTCTAAAATTTTAACTACTGCTACTTTCGCTCTAATCTCTCTTTTGTCTTTATATACTTCTGAGTTAGGTGCCCATATACTCCTATCTAAGGATACACTGTCATGTTTTTACTTTTCTATTTCAGCTAGTTGTTCTAATCTATTTTCTATTTTGTCTTTGCATAGGTTATCTTTTACACTATTTTCTACTAGTTAAACATCTTCTATGCTCTCTAATACTTTATTTTTTTCCTCTTTTTCAGTTATGCTGTCTGATTTTTCCTTATCTTGTACATTCTGTCTTGTTGATTTGTCTAGATCTATTTCTTTAGTACTTTCTATTTCTATTATCTATGCTTCTTCAATTCTTATTTCTATCTCCTCTGTTATTTCATTTATAATTTTTGGTTGTATGTTTGCTAGAATTTGCTCTCTTTCTAATACTTTCTTAACTCTGTCAACTCCTTCTGTAAAAGTAGCTCTTTCTTGTATAGTACCCATTGTCTAGCTAAAGTGATAATATTTTTATCTACATTCATAGCTTTTGCTACTATTTCGTCAAAATGATCTGCTAATCCTAGTACTAATACACTACCTTCTTAGATAATTTCTCATCCATACTCTTTAGTTAGTTTTTGGATAAAGTATTTAGAGCTTTCTGTACTCTACATCTTCTTTCAATATTACTTTTTATTCTAAAGCTTTATGCTATACTTGATTTTAAGACTTTACGTTTTTTTCCTAAATTTCCTGTAGATTTTCCTTTCTGTCTGTAGATTTTCCAGTTTGAGACTTGTGTGCTACCTTTCTATTGGTTGTCACGTGGCATATCTTGTTAGTATTTGTTGACACATTTGTTTGTTTTTTTAATTTTCTATGTATTTGTATTATGTAAGCTGATCTGTGTTTCAAGGTTAGACAAAATCCCCAATTTTCTAAGAAAAAATTTTTTTCCAAGCAACTTTTAAGAGAAAAACTTCTGTATTTCTTTAAGTTGTTGCTATTTTTCTTTTTCTTCTTAATAAACTATCTATATCTTAGTATCTTCTTTTTTCTTGCTTAGTAACTCTTATACTTGTTCTTAGTAATAATTCTGTGAAAACTTTGACTTTTCTTTAGCTCTGAAAATGGCCAAAATGATCTACAGGAAGAGTTCATGTTTGTTTTTTTTGAATTATTAAATAAAATTCTAATTAAATAAAGTATTAAAAATGTTTTAATAAAATTTGCTAATATAATATAATTTGCAAATTGTTTAAAAATGTCTTTAAAATTATTCGTAAAAATTATATAATTTCATTAAATCGAATAATCTTTATAATTTTTGTCAAAAATTATAAGTTTAAAAATTAACAATAAAATAAAAATTGAAATAAAATTGAAAATTAAAGTATTTTTTGTCAAATAAAAGAAATACTTAAAGTATATTAAAAGGTATAAAATATAATTACTATTATTCAAATAAATAGTAATATCAAATAAAATAATAAAAAAATAGTAGAAGTTATAATTTAAGGGACATTACCTAAACTCATTAGTTGGGATTATCTTATCCTAAGCTATATTGAACTCTCGATCTAAGGATCTACTAGATACATATATTCAAACTATTATTCTACAACTGCTTAATGTCTAAAATTTTTAACAGAGTCTTTTTAAGTATCAGAACTTTGCTAATAATTATCTAATAAGAATATTTAAATATTGTCAGGTGAGATATAGAAGTATAAAATATAAATAAAGTTTTTTTTTTTATGATAAAAAAAAAATTTTAAACTTAAAAAAAAATTTAAAAGTTTAATAATAATAGTAATAATAATAATAATAACAATAACAATAATAACAATAACAATAATTTGAAGCTTTAACTACAATCAACAAAGATCTTCTGCTCATCACAACTTAAGAGGTGGTTCTATTAATCCTCTTTACAAAGCTTTAGAAGTTGTTTAAATAGAAAATAGAAGGTATTTATCAATAATATATTATATTTAGCAATAATAATATATATTAAGCTTTGGTATAAAAATTATTCAGGTTGATTTGAGAAGTAAATAGTTTATATTATCGAGTTCATTAGTTAGAGAAGAGAGTTGAAATATAGCAAGAAACAATAGTTGAAGGGATGCAGAGAAATTAGATAAGAGATGCAGAGAATAAAAAGTTGTTGATCAAAAGAAATAGATTAAAAGCTAAAGTTGCAGATTTGGAGATTCAAATAGAATTAAGAAGGGGTAATAATAATAATAGTAGTAGTAATAATAATAGAAGAGTTGGTTTTAGTTTCTTTAGAAGTAGAAGTAACATATAATAAAAATTTTTTCAAATAAAATTTCTATATTACTGTTTTTTTTAATAAAATTTAAAGTTGTTGATATTGTTGTAATGTCTAAATTTGAGTTATTATCAAAAGTAATAAAGTTTTTTTTAATAAAATATTTAATAAGTTATAAATATCTTTTGTTTGAACACTATCAACTTAAACTGTATTGATTTTAATGATGGATTTAAGAATACAATATCTTGAAAATCAAAGACTTAATTGATTATATCAATGTTCAAATTTAAAGTTTGCTATAAGAATAAGTATAGTGATATGAAAATATATACTATATTCTAATTGTTCAAAATTGTTCAAATTTTTCATCATATATAGTATTTATTAGGCCTGCTAGTACGAGGCTATATATGTGACTTATAGATTTTCTCAAATAAAGAATTCCAAATTCTTTCTATAGCATGCTTAACAATTATTTATGTGCTATTGTCAGGCTTAATTATAAGACTTAGTACTATTCTAATTTCTGTTATTGTTTTTCAATAGAGTAAAATATCTAACCTTCAGTTATTTTTGCTTAGAAATAACAAACTAAATAAATAATAAGTATAGTGATATGTAGATATATACTTATTTCTTGATAAAAGTAACATAAGCAAACAAAATAATAAGAGCTCCAACCTCACTCAAATCTATCCTAGTCAACTATAATTACTAGATCTAATAGAAAACTAAAAACTAAAAAAAAATAATAACTAAATATATTTAAATATTCAAATAATATCTCCAATATAATAATATAATGTTCAATAAACTATATAACTATACTAAAATAAATAATAATATTTAAAATAATATTCAAAATAATATTCATATTACAATAACTTGTAAGTTTAGAAACCTAATTGATTGTAATAAGAATCTAATTGCATGACAACTTGTTTAAAAATTCTTCTTGAGAGCTCTTTGTCTTTGCAAAATAAAGCTTATCAAATACTTTATTTAGATTTTTAAAGGATTCAAATATGAAAAGATAGTAAGAAATTTATATCAACAAGATGATATAAGATTTTGTTTAACCTTGTATCATTAACTCTAAGTTGTAAGAGTTTTTTAATTTCAAGTAGTCTTATTTCAATTTAGTTGTTAGACAAATATTTTTTTTGTCTTTTTCTTCTTTTAATTACTGAGTAAAATTATTTCACTAGGAGATTCAGATTTCCTTTTATCAGATAGATTATAATCAAGATCATATTCTAGAGCTTAACTAAAGTTAATTATGGTTTCTTCAACAAGTTCCCAAGGATCTTGTTCAGAATTATATTCATCAATATTGTTATATTGTAAACACATAAGTTGGAGGGTTTTTTGTTCAGTTGGTAAATATTCTTCTATAAGTAGAATATCTGGTATAGGTAGTTGATCATTTTGATCAAAGTCATCATCTGATCATGAGTTATAGAAAATATCTTCTATTTTGACAATATTTTCCATGATAAATATATTATATAGGTGTCATAAGCTAAAAGAAATGTAATATAAGGTATGTATATAATAATTTGAAAATATTATATAGTACTGATCAAAAGAGAATTTTTGTTTAAATTTTGAGATTTTGACTTTACTCAAAATTTTACTAAGACAATAAGGTTTGTGTATTAATTAAAAGTTGTTCAGAGAGTATGTATAATTCTAAAGACATTGAGATCTTGTCAATCAGATATCTGGATGGTGAGATATTAAAGTTTCAGCCTTGTGTCATATGACTTTTGAGAGAAAAAAGATCTGCAAAGAATTTACAAAAGACATTCTTAAATTACTATAACAACTTTGAATGCGAATATCAGGTTTCAGAGAGATTTTTTACTAAGATATAGCTTAGTACAAAAGATACGCTAGGTATTCAAGAATATGTGTTAAAAATTTGAAATCAAATAGATTAAAATTAACAGAGTTTTCTTAGTAGCAACAGAGAGCAATTATTTTTATCCAAAATTTAATAAAATTATTTCTTATGTCTACACTTTGGCTCATAGAGAATTAATAAAAAATATGAAGAGAGATAACTCTTAAGATTCAAAAACTTGTATTTGTTTTAGTTATGTATAATATAAGTTAGCTAATTTTAAGATTTTTAAAGAAAAGAAGAAAGTATCATCCTCTTACTCAATTAAGTTAACAAGTTTATCTAATTAGGTCTAGTGATCTTAGTGTAGTGGTTAGGTTGTCAGACTGCTATGCAAGAGGTTTAGAGTTCAAATCCTACTGTTAACAAAATTAAATAATTACTTAGATCTTTGTATCCAACTTATAGTAAACTCTGTCTGTTTTTGAGGGTTGTAACCCTGTAAATCACATTGCACTAATATCATTCAGATATTGGAAGTGTGACAAAGTGCCTGAGGAATATAACATTATATGAATAAATCTTAATAGGATCTACAGACAGAGAACCTGCATAGCAGAAATCCTGAGTTAGATGAAGTAGTACGGATTTTAATGGTTATACCAGTTAACATTTGATTTGGAGAAAAAAATCTGCATCTGAAAAGATTGGCAACTAGGATATGAGTAAGTCCATTAGAAAACCTGCATATGAAAAAATCAGCAGAATGAGTATACATAAGTCTATTATATAAGATCATATGGCAACACCAACCTGACTTAGTAGCTAACTGAATTTAAGAGGATCTGTTCCATATGATATCTAAAAGCACAAATAACTTTTGGCAATACCAATCTGAGTGATAACTAGATTTGGGAGAGCCTATTTTGTATGATATCTGAAGGCACAGATAACTAACCTAGTAGAAAGCTATAGTAGAAACTAGGTTTGTACGAATATCAAACAAAGGTATATGCAAGCTAAATTAGAATATAGTATAGTATAGTTGAATACTATAGCATCCTATCAATTAGAGAATTGGTAAAGGAGTACCTTGTGATAGAGTCTAGACTCCAAATCATAAAGTTTGTAGACTAATGTCAGCTTGAATATCTTCTAAAAAGAGAAGTAGTATAGGGTTAGGTGAACTTTAGTAAAATAAGAATAGATTACTAGTAAGTGTTATAGGGCTAGAGGGTTTAAATAGGTAATCTTCAAATAGTTTGCAGGTATAGCAGCTAGTGTAGAACCTTTGGGTAGACTACTTAAATTAAACAATCTAAAGTTATACATGTAGCTAATTGTACACTCACAATATATATCATTTACTCACTATCAATATTAATAAAGTTTCAGCTAATAGTATTTGTATAAAGGAAAAAAAAAAGTTTATCTAATTCTTGTTCTAAATACTTTTGTATGTTGAACTTTGAGAGTAAGTGTGTTTTCAATATGTGCTAGTATCTTAGATGTGTTAATACCTCTTTTAGGCATTCAAATTAAGAATTCTTCTTATTATTTCTTAGAAAGAAAGTTCTAGAAAGGCTTTTTGAAAGGTTTAGAGAAGTTTTTGCTTTAAGATAAGCTTAGTAAAAAAGTTGCAGAATTGTTTTCTAGGTATATCTTCAAAATTTCAGCTCAATTGGATAAAAATTAATTGATTTGTCTTAGTGACAACTAGTATTTTTTCAAATAAACCTGTCTTTAGGTTTTTCCTTTATACTTGCAGAGTTTGAGAAAGTATCTCATAGTCACCACTAATTTGTTAGGTTGCTTCTACTTCTTTAGAGAGAACAACTAACTAGAGAGACTAATAACAGTGAATACTTTGCATAATATCCTTATTACTGTATTTTGTCAAAGTCTTTAAAGTGTTTTTGTAAAACTTTACAAAAAAGATTTAAGATAATTTGCAATTATGAAAGAGGCAATAATTAAAGATATATGAAAATATCAATAAATATTTATTTTAAAGTATTAGAAAGGTACTTTTATTGTGAAAGAGTATGAAGACTTAATAATAAAATCAAGGTCCACATGTGTTACTTTTATACTTTACAAAATATTAGAAATATAACAGGCTACATATATTACATAAGATATATAAACTATAACTATTACTAATAAAATATATAATATAACTAATACATATATGAAATATATAATAAATATGATATGTGATATATATATGATAAGTAATAAAAATGTTTCAAAAACTATAGATAATAGATATACTATATGTAATAAATCTTACGCAGTAATCATCTACTAATTAGATTATATGTATTATAATAAAAAGCTGAATCTTAATTATCTTGAGATCTAGTAATTGAATTTTAATAATTCTTAGCTTATTAGAACCATTTCAGTGTGCTGATTCTAATAGTATATGTTTTATCTAATTCGAACTAGTAAATCAAAAGTTATTAAGGAATTTGTAGTTTTCTTTAATATTTTATAGGTCAACAGTATATTTCTTTTTTGTTTTCTAGCTTTTCTTTGGCCTCTTCATAGTCTTTTTTGCAATCAAATATTAATATAAACTATAAATTACCTTATTTGAACTTTTCAGATATTTTTTTTAAGTATACATTTCTTCTAATTAACTACCTTAATAATTTTTTTCTATATTTTATATTATTTCTAAGTACATTAATAGCTGCTACTTTCACTCTTATATTTTTTTCTCCTTCACATCTATTTTTACTTGATGCCCAGATGCTTTTCTCTAATAAAAAGTCAGATTCTACAGGCATCAAATCCTTTTCTAATTCTTCTGTAGTATCAGAGTACTGATTTTGACTTATTCTGAATGTATCTTTGTTCTGTATTTCTTTAATATCTTCTATTAGACTATATATTTCTTTACTTTTTTTGCTTGTTAGAGAGTAATTTACTAATACTACTTGTTCTTCTTCTATACTGTTATCTATTTTTGCTGAATCTATTTGTTCTACTATTTCTATCTCTGATTTATTCTTATTTTTTTAAATTGTTAATTCATTACTTTTTGCAGTTATATCTTAAGCTTCTTGTCCTAAAACTATTTTGACTTTATCTATTTCTTCTATCATTACAGCTCTCTCTATAATCTTTCTTTATTCTCTTGCTAATATTATTATATTACTCTCTACTTCTAGTATTTCTATAATCATTCTATCTATGTGATCTTCTTAACCTATTACTGCTTTGCTTTCTTCAGTAATTATTTCTTTGCTATACACTTTAGTTACTATTTCTACTAGTCTTTTTGCTTTTTCTCTGTTCCACATACTTTACTTTCTATATATGGGGTGAGTCAATAGAAAAGGGACAAATCATTTTTAGTAAAATTTTTTTAATTTTTAAATTTAAATAACTCAACAACTATTTAATTAAATTTGCTAAAAATTGGTTTATTTTAATCTTGAAATTATATAGAATTAAAATAAAAAAAAATTTATTAAATTTAATTAGTTAGTTGTTAAGATATTTAAGTCTAAAGTTAAGAAAACTTTTACTTAGAAAAAATTTGTCTCTTTTCTATTAACTCACCTCCATATTCTATAATCTAAAAGTGATCTCATCTTTTTTAAATAATTCCTTATAGAATTTCTTAGTTGCTAGTAAACTATCTAGTTTTGGTCTTGTATATAATATCTCTACTGTTAAGCACATGACATATAATTTTCCTATGATATATTTTTGTTTACCTTAATTTGTACATATTTATACTATATCAAATGATCTGCAATTTAGAGTTTATTTGATTCCCTAATTTTCTAAAAAAAATTTTTCTGTTATCTATTTTCAAATTGAAACTTCTTTTATAATCTTGAATTTCTTTGACTTTTTTCTTATTTTTTTTCAAAGATATATATATTTTTCTATGCTCTTCTCTTTTGATTAGTAGTTTTTGTATTCATTCTAGGTAGAAATTTTGAGTTTTCTTGTTTTTTTCTTTTGCTCTAAATTTGGTCAGAGTAATTGATGAAAAGAGTATACTGCTAATTGTAATCTGTTATTATAGTTGTTTAGAAAAATTATTATTAGATTAGAATATATACTTTTTTTTATTATTTTAATCTGTGGTTAAAATAAAGTTTTGTTTCTATCTTTATTTTTTTTTATTTTATTTTTTTTTTTTAACATTTAAGGTGGCTTACATTGCCGATGGGATTTTATTAGTATTTGCATATGAAATTATATATTGATAATCCCTACTGTTTGTAATTACATGAAGAGTGTACAACAAGCTACACGTACAACTTTAGTCATTGTCTAATTTAAGTAGTCCGCCGCACAGGCGATTAGACCACCTGATTGGTTCTACACTATGCTGCCATACCTGTAACCCACCTGTGAGTTACCTATTTAAACACTCTGTTCATTAACCTATACAGATCCAAACCTAACATCACTGTAACACCTAACTGCTTAAGCCAGCTAGCTCGTTACAGATCTATTTACTCAAGTCAGCTTAGGTCCTCTTAGGATACACTATACTAGACGCATTGCTAGTATTGCAGAGCTGGTTAACCTCGAAGCAAACTCACTAGAGCGGCCCGTACTCATTTTACGGGATCACCTAGATTAGACCTTTGTAGATATTCATACAACCCCAGTTCCTACTGTGGCTCTCCACCAGTTTTCTGTATTCTATTTTCTTGGATATTTCATGAGGCAGATTCTCCCAATCCAGTTAGCTGCCAAGCCAGGTTGGTGTTACTAATCTTCTCTATGGAATAGATTTATGTGTACCCGACTCGATCTGCATCTTTTAATCATAGTTTCCTTTCTGAATCAAGTGTTGACCAGTGTGACTATTGAAAGCCGTACTACTTCACCTACTCAGGATTTCTACTATGCAGGTCCTCTGCCCGTAGATCCTATCAAGATTTATTCGTGTAATATTACATCTTGCCAAATGCCCCATCACACTTCCAATATCCGGATGATATTGGTGCAACGTGATTTATAGGGTTACAACTCCAGAAACAGACAAGGTTTACCGTAAGTTAGATACAAAGGTCCAGGTAATTATTCAAATTCATCAACAGTAGGATTTGAACCCCAAACCTTTTGTATAACGGTCTGGCAACCTAACTACTACACTAAGATCGCTAGACCTTTCTATTAATAGATTTTATATATGAAGTTGCTATAATACTATCTAAAAAATTAAAATAATCAAATTGTTTTTTTTTAAAAAAAAAAAAAAAATTACTTGTAAATCTAAATTTAATAAAACAATATGATTAAGAAGTTTTTGATTTATAAATAAATTTCAGATACTTTCAAATATTAGAGTAGTTGTATTAAAGCTTTCTAAAACTCTAATTAAATATATCTTTAACAAAACTATTTTGATAATAATAAAATTTATTAAGAAACTTTTAATACTTATTATCTAAAATAGATAAAGTAAGTTAAAAAAAATATTTTATAAATAGCTGAATTAATAGCAGAATCAGTATTTATAAGTATTATATTTAGAATTATACTAGTTGCTTTAATTATTTGATTGAACATTTATATATATGACTCTATGCTTTTATTAGCTAAAAAGTCTTGTGCAAATAGTATATTATTAAACCTAACAAAAAGTAATAAAGCTATTCTGTAATGATTTGTCTTGTGTATATTATCATTAAGAATATAGTCTGAATATTTTATTTAGTTTTCTATTTGTTTTGGAATTATCTACATTAAATATGTTGGAACATTATTATTATCTCAACTTTGTACTATATACTATTAAAAATCAAGCTCTTTTTGCTAATCGAGCTAATTTGAAACTTGGAATACAATAAATTTTGTATTAGACAAAATTTACTAATAGTTGCATATAGGTCTTTCGAGTAAATAAAATGTAACAAATATTTATTTTCAAGAAACTTTCTCTGATTTGTAGCACCAAATTTACAAAAAACAGTTATAAATCTAATATCATTAATTATTTCTTTTGTAAATTTTTTAGACTTCTCAAATTCTATCATTTTCCTGTTTAAAACATGATTGTAATTTTCTACAACTTTATTTACAAATACCAAATCCCTAGGATTTTTAGTTTTAGGATACGAAGCATTAACCAAAAATAGACATTTTATCTTTTTTGAAGCCATATCTTTACTTGAATTGGAATCATAATTTCAACCATGATCACATATAAATATTCGTTGTCATATTAATGTTTTTTTATGAAATACTCGATCTTTGATCATTCGAAAACCTTGTTTCTTGGCCCATTCAGATAAAAATGCCTCATACGGTTTCCAATTTGAAAAAGTTTTTCCCTCATACAAAGTTACAGTTTCAGTTTCAGCAGTAGATTTATTTAATGCGATATCATCCATTTTCTAATACAAACGAACCTACCTAAAAGTAGTCAAAAGGATAACGTGTTAATAAAATATTAGTCATTTATATAGTAATAGTTGTTACTATGAAGTAATTTTTTAAAATACAGTCGCTATAGATTTATATCAATTTTATGTAATTTATAATGACGCGAAACAAATTTATTATATTAAATATGCGATTAAAATTCAGATCAGATGTAACAAATACAATTAATAATTTATACAGTATTTAATATAAAATTTTAACTTAGTTTTTTAATTATATATTATCCGTTATAGGGTATAGCATTATAATGCTATAGCAATAGATTATAATATTCTTATTTTAATAAAAATTTTTTAGCCCATTTTTTTACAGCTTTTTGTTTATAATTAGGTTAGAGTTAAGAGTTAGTGTTTATAATAAAAGAGTATAGGTGGTTTTAGTAAAGTTTGTATTTTTAAATCTCGAATTTCAGCATCATCCGATTTTAACATCATAATATTTTTTTTAAAAAATATATATTAAAATTAAAATTATTTTGTTTAAAATTATTTGTTTTACTAAAAAAGAGTCAGCAAATTAAACAGAATTATGAATTTAATAAAATTAGATCTTTGCTAATAAAATGACTTATCGAAACATAGTTCCGATATCATTTTTGTTAGTGAAGATCTCATAAGATAAATCTTTAAATTTTGTAAATCACGATTATCTAATATATTAATATAAATCCAGATTTAACTATTCAGAACTTAATCATCACTTATTTTAAATCGATGAAAAAATGTTTTACCTAAATATTGAAATAAGAATATATAACGAGAAATAATTTTATAACGAACAAGATCAAAAGATTGTGCATTAGACAATTGATCTACAAAATTTGCAAACTGCGATAATCAGAATCAAATCAGTATATCAGATCAAGCCTAATATTAAAACTCCCGTGTTTTAATTTTAGGGTTAATAAAGCAGATTAGTATCAAGTATAGTTTAGGTTTTTAAAATCGGGCCTGTACACACCACTTAGATAACCGCATCAAAAACAATAAAATTATGTAAAAAGTTTAGATCCGAATCGAAAGGTGAAAATAGACCAATTAAATCTACAACAGTATGTAATCTTGTAATAAATCTGATTGGTCAATTCTACCTGGTTTCAATGACTATTGTATTCCTTACATAACAGATAAGTACTTTTAAAAAAGTTATAAGTACAAATTTACTACTATACAGCAGTTGTCAAAGTTAATACGTACGGTTGATCTATTATATATATATATATATAATTCTGGTTACATACTATTAAATACTTTATAGTAATCGCTATTGATTTTAACAAATTAATATAGTACTACGTACAAGATTTGTTTGCATAATGTGATTATACAGATTTGTACGTACTTGGCTTTCATTTTGTCCCAATTAAAATTTAAATCAAATACCCTAATACGCTTTTATAAATCAATTTGTAAAAAAAAAAAAAAAGATATTGGTTTGTTTATTTATTTCAATACATATTAAGCCCAAGCACAAACCGTGTATTGAAACAAATTCTACTCTAAAATTACAATAGCTTTCTAATATAATAATTATGTATATAACACAATGACAGAATATTTATGAAAATAAAGGATTTTTCTGTTACATAGAAATCATTATAATTTATGTGACTAATACTTACTCACACTGATCATTATTACTCTATTAAATAATTCATTTTTATTATTCCCACGCATTTCCGGATTCAAACATCATTATAGATTAAAGTAGGAACGTACGTAGTACTATTTGTATTCTAGAGAGATTTCTACGTAATATGCAATCAATTACAGTAAAATAAATAAAACTATTACATACATCTAGATAATTCAGCCAATTTTTTTGTGAATCATATTTTGCAGTTATACGTATAAATTTATCAACAGATATCTTAAGAATCAGTCATAACTATATAATAAAGTAATTACAACTATTACATTTAATTTTTTTATACAATAAGTATAAAACAATATATTTTTTTTAACGTTAAATTATAATTAAAAAACTAGTAACTAGGTAATCGCAAAATTCATTTTGATTTAGCAACCCACATTACACCTACACCGATAGCAACTCCAATGGAAAGGAAACCTCCGATCGTCACAGCTGCAGCGCTTTCTGAAATAGGAAACTGTGTTGGTTGAGTAGATATCCGAGCGGAGGGTATGTCATCATCATTTTTAATGGTACGATGAACTTTATTTAACGAATTAGACTTTGTTTCAACACATAATCGAATCAATGGAGATTTTTGACATTTTGCAACATCCATAGCGATGATCATATCTTCATCTGAAGTTAACATAATTTTATCATTTTCTTCATCGATATAGCTAATAGATATATCAATTTTTTCGGAAATGTGCATCTTTGATCGAACTAATTTGCATAATTCAGAGAAGTTTTGAGTATCAGAAGTGAATCTATGAGATTGGTCAGATCCTTCGTATTTACACTTGTATATAAAATGACCATCATCTAATTTGTTGAAAATACGGGAATCTCTCCGTGAATAAACACTTTCCGTTGAAGGAGGAGTCAGAATAGTAGAATTAGGTCTTTGCCTTATTACAGGAAGATCTACAGAATTTGATAGTAAAGTATCGTTTATAGGAGGATCTGACGAACCCTCAGATTTAGGATCTTCAGGTGTTAAAGTATTCCAAAATTTATTCCAGACAGGGCCGTCTTCCACTTGTTCACCATTTAATGTTCTCAACTGAAATATTATAAATAAAAATTAATAATAGAAACATAAAATAAAATATATTAAAGAAAAAAAAAAGAAAAAGGGAAATAACTAACAGTATTCAATGTTGAATAAGTGAGTTTTAAAATATCAACCAACCCAACAATGATCTTTTTGCCATTGATTACGGGTAAATGTTGATAATGTTCATCTAAAATCGTATATATAAAAATTAAAGAAATAGTATAAGAAATAGTGTAAAAAGTAGTGTAAAATAAACAATAACACATAAAATAATAACAAAATAACAATAAATACCTTGCATTTGACGCAGGGCTTGCAGGATTGTGGTATCAGTTGTTACCATATCCGGGCAAGGAGTCATTACCCTTACGGTTGAAGTATTTGTTGGTTCAACACTTTGACCATAGATTCTGTATGTAGCAAGTACATATAATCAATTAACATATAGTTGTGTAAAAATAAAGATATACAAAAAAAATAAAAAATAAAAATTACCTAGTTACTATGTCTTTTGTTGTAAAAATACCCACAGTTTTATGACTACTATCATCGACAACTAAGACCGCAGTCTGATGACATTCCTTCATTATTCGAGCAGCATCTCGTACATTCGTCCTAATCGAAACTTCAGGAGGAGACTTTGATGAATCAATAACAGAGTTCAATCGAGGAAAACATAAATGTTGTTTTATGAGCGCAGCCATGGTTGAAAAATCAGCTTTATTTAAAGAGTTTATATCTGTAACATCTTCTAAAACAGCAAATAGCTGTTTTGTTGATGCGTGAGCTTTTTCAAGTCTTGCGAGAGCATGAAATAAACATTCGGTAATATCAAGAAGTCCTATGATTTCACCTGAGTCATCAAGAAGTGGCTATATAATATTAAAAAATAAAAAATTAGATTAAATTAAAAATAAAATAAAATAAAATAAAATAAAATAAAATAATAAAATTAAATAATAAAATTAAATAATAAAAACAATTACAAACCAAATGTCGGTATCCACCTGAAACCATGCGATTTAAAGCTTCATGAGCAGTAGAAGATGTTGTAACACAATCAGGATCCCTAGTCATTATATCTGCGAGGGATGTTGCATTAGGATTGAGACCTTCAGCGCACACCCTGAATGCCAAGTCTTTATCTGTAACAATTCCTATCAAATTCTCTGATTCATCTACAATGAGTACTGCTGTAGCTCTATTATTATATTTTCATAAATTATTATATTTTTACAAATTATTAAATTTTCTTTAAAAAAAAAAAGGGTAAACATATTAAGAAAAGAACAAAAATTTCCACCTGCTTACGGCCATAAAGCGTGCTGCATCCATTACAGTAGCTGTCTCTAAAAAATTTAAAATATATAAATTATTATATAATAAAAGTTAGACTTACTTCTCTGTATTCCCAAGATTTAGTATATAAGAAATTAAATCCAAGGATTAAAAAAGGTACTTACCTAATAAAGTTATCGCGGTAGAAGGTCTCAAGCTCCCAACTGAACCTGCTGTCTTTGGTATTTTATCAAGAGTCCTTTTACCATAAAGTTTATTCGTTCTAGTAAGATCATGTTCAACTTTCTTCCTTATTCGTTCGTCCTTTTCAAGCTGTCTCTTCCTTGCAATGTCATTAGAATTGTTAATGTTTGTAGTTTCACCGTTTTTCGTTTCACTACTTGTGCGTTGTAGACGAACGGAGGACGGCCTCAACATATTTTTATTGGAATTTTTAATTTTTCGGAAAAAAGAGAAGGAGTTAAAGAGTGAGAGAGATATATATAGTAGAAGTTAAAAGAATGAATTAAAATAATGAAATCTGAAAACTGTCATATAGTATAGACAAACAAATAGTAGCGCGTGATTACACACTACTAACATCATCGAAACATTTTTAGCTTAAGATTAACAGATGTGTAATGCACATAGTGTGCTATCAAGGGGACGCATGAAATACTAAAATAGGTCGAACTATTTATAAAAATCCTGTATATTGTTGGGCTAACGGAAGAAACATGTATATGTTATCTCGTTTAAGAGGCATTCTTCGTCCGTACGCACATACGTGCAGTAGAAACTTTAAAGGCAGTTGTGAAAATTATTACTTTGTTTAGTTGATACGATGATGTAATTACGAAACGTGGAGTTGTCTATTTAATTTAAGGCAAAAATCTACAGCATTTTTAAAAAATTATTATATTTATAAACTTATTTTAGTATGTATTTTAGTTACATAGTCATTCTTTGAATATCATCTTTTACATTTCCAATTTCTTTTATTCAAGTCACTATAACAATAATACTAATAAATTTAGTCAGGTGTAAAATAAGATATCGTGAAAGTTGAGATTTAATTCCTTGTGATAATCTTTTTCCTCACGCACAAAGGTTGTATTATCATATGATATGTAAACTTTTTTTTAATCAGACTTTATGGGTTTAATAAAGAAATAACAAATTTACCTTATTAACACGAGTTTATCTACAGTTTCTTTAAGTACTTAAATTTTGTATCATATAAGCTTTTTTTACGCAATATATAAAAAATAAATAAAATTCCAACCTCTATATTATGATAAAAACCTAACGCTAAATAAATTATCTAAAGTCATATATATTACATTTTACAATATATATATGGGATCTTTGCTAGGAAAATCACCCTTCGGGATTTTCCTAACGGGCCAATTCGGAAAGACTTAGACCAGAATACCAGTTCTTATTTATATATAAGTCGTCTTTTTACCTTTATCGATGCAATAATTTATTTAATAAACTATTATATCGACAAGATAAAAGATGATTTGCATATAAATAACGATAAGAACTGGTGTTCTTGTCTAAGTCTTTCCGAATTGGTTCGTTCGGAAAATCCCGAAGGGTGATTTTCCTAGCAAAGATGTACCCAATTGAATTTATTTTCGCAAGCCTCAATTTTGATTCTAATTAGGAATACAATAAAATTTTTATATTTGATATTAAATTTAGCATTGAATTAATATAATTTTTTTTTACTTTCATTATAAAAGTTTACTATTGTCTCGTCAATGCAGTTTAAAACTATTTCTTTTATGTTTATGAATATGAAAATAAGATTAAAAGAAAATATTAAATATGAATCCTAAAATGCTTAAGATAACCAACATTTAATTTTCTTAAATCGTTTTCAACAGCTTATTTAGTTTTTTTCTCAGTTAATAACATTATTATTATTTTTTATAGATAGATCATTCGGCCGAAAATTTATGTATTGCTTCGCTTCTGCGAAGAATAAACAGTTTGCAATCACTTCCAATATTTATATTTACCAATTTGAAAAAAAAACTCTTATTAATAATATCGCTTTCATAAGTATTATCTTTATTTTTACCTTTTCGTTTATATCACTCGGTTTATTTGTTCTTGAATCTTTCTGTAAAGACAGTTAGTTGCTTGATTACATTATATAATACCAAATTTTCAAAGTACCGGTAATCAATCTTGTCTGCCAGATAAACCTCCTAATAAGTATAACGCGTTAAATAAAATGTAGAAACTAATTAGACCAATTTGAAGAGCTTTTTTCTATTACTTCTTTGAAAAAAATATATTGGGATATAATTTTGGTTACTTCTATATACTCATCACCGCGTAATCAACCAATAGAATTTGTTGCTAGCGCATGGTTTTACGTTACACGAGCCATTACAGTAGAGTGACATATTCGCCGATTTGAAAAATAATTTTCGATCCTTTAATTATATTAAATACGGATTGAATCCGTCTCAGATAATATATTAAAAAAATTGACCGAATGTTATTTTTGCCGATTTGATAAGTTTTTGACTTCGCGATTACGGAATAAAGTGCATATCTTGCTAATGACCGATAATGATTGAAATGAACGTGATCAAATGAAAACCAGCAAGTAAAAAATTTAAAATCTAATAAGTATATAATATGTAAAGTTTACATTACAAAAAGGGCTAAGCTCGACTTTTAAGTTTCTTTTTTGATGCACTTAGTTTAGGGTTAGGGTTAAATATTATATTAGGTAGTAGTCTATATCAATAATATAACAACTCCTAACTCAGGTTTTACCCGTTATAATATATTTAATAAGAATATAAATTAAACAATACAAATTGCTAGCTTTATATATTTATATAACAGGATATAGATTTAATATGTTTTATTTTTTATTTTTTATATTTTTCAACAAGCTATTCACAGATTATTTTATTAAGTATTATTCTTAAGTATACTTTTTTTTTTTTTTAACCTTTTTAGCAAGTCATGCCAATACTTTATTTGCAATAAATTTTGTACTTGACAAAAATATTAGAATATATATTTACTTACAATATATCTAACTACGCAATTTTTTAAGTATTAACTCACTTAGTTATCCTAAAAGTACCTATGTGCGATCTGCCATAGAGAATCTTTTCCCTTATCATTACTATCTAATCTTTCAAAAAAATAATAACAAATCCCTGAGTGAATACTACAGCTCATCATGACTTTTTGCTTATACAATAGACTATTACCAAACTGATAATAGTTTCTCATATAGTGAAAAAGATAAATAAAAATTATATATATAACAAAAGACACAAAGATCATGTGTCATATAAAATAGTTGAGTAGAGAAAATCTGCTAACAAGAAAAAATCTCTAAACAACAAACAAATAAAGAAAAAAAACAAACAAAGTAAAGTCCTACTACTAAAGTAACAGACCAGATAAAAATTATGTATATATAATACCTAAGTTATTCTTTAGATTCTTAAGAGAGTAAAGTACTATCTTACAAAGAGAATATTATCAACACAGATTTCCTATAGCATATGTTAGGTTTAACACGTATTTATTGTTTGTATATGATATAGAAAACAACAGGCTAGTTAGTTGCTAAGCTAGATTAGTATTGCCTTTCGTATAATATTACATTACGCTTGACTTTTCTATTAGACTAAGGACTTACTCGCATCTACTCGTCTGCATTCTTCGTACCTAGACTTTTTCCAGATCAAGCATCAAATTGGTGTGACCATCAAAATTCATACTATATCACCTAACTCAGGATTTCTACTATACAGGTTCTCTGCTTGTAGATCCTATCAAGATTTATTCATATAACCTTACATTATATTTGACTTTTCCATTACACTTCTAATACCCAATTGATATTGGTACAATATGATTTACAGGGTTACAACCCCAAAAACAAATAGGGTTTACTGTAAGTTAGATACAAAGGTCTGAGTAATTATTCAAATTCAGCAACAGTGGGATTTGAACCTCAGACCTCTTATATGGTGGTCTGGTAACCTAACCACTACACTAAAATTGCCAGACATCATTACTATCTAATCTATTGAAAAAATAATAACAAATCTTTG